>JAQGBR010000122.1:0-18404 GCA_034698525.1 Achipteria nitens | reverse complement strand
ATAAACGATAAGATATTCGATAATATTCTGTATTATTATATTAAATGCACTAAAACTTAGGCCCAAACAATAAGTCATAAAAAATAATTTTCGATAAAATTTATTTAAATGAATTTCGATTATGAATTCAAGGCTCACATTAAATACAGAAATGTTTTTATATTTAAAAATTTGAATATAATTTTGAATAATTTTTTCCTAACAGTAAAGAATATATTATTCATTCGACTATAAAATAGGGGAAGAGTTGTGACACACAATCAGAATATAAGGATTAAGGAAAAGATTGAAATTTTCAATTAAAACAAAACGAAGTATAATCTGATATAAAATTTCAGTGAAACACAAAAAGCAAAGGAATTGAAAAAATAATAGAATTTGAATGAATTTGAAGAAAACGAAAATTAGATCAAAACTGAGAGGAGAGGGCATAAAATAATTATTATGTGAATGCAATACAGTGTACACACAGTAAGGATCGTGTATTATGTTATATAAGCTTTGGTAGTGTTTGGAAAGTGTTGGCTGAGAGGGATTTGGCTGCAAAATTCAATAAGAATAGCAAATACTTAGGCTAATGGAAGAGCCAACCAAAGTCTCATATAATGGCTTATAGGACCTCAAATGTATGGCAAATGTATTGCACACATGAAACGCATCGCTGGAAAACCACTTCGATTGCATACACAACACATCAAACATAGAACAATATTAAACGTATATATACTATACTAAACAAAAATAAATCTATGAAATTCTAAGTATATATATGTGTGCTCTCTATGTTTACACCAAAGATGTGTAATTACCAGCCAAAACCTTTCCTGAGTTTCCAGTCTCTCTCAGGGAATGGCAAATATATAAAAATGAAAAATAATAGAAAGATTTGTTTGAATAAAGAATTCAATCGAATGTATCAATTGATTGATTGACTCGACTTTCAATTTTCCTTAAGAACTGTTTTATTAGATTTGGATCATAAGAGGTATTATAAAAAAAGATGAAAAATAAGATTAGAAAAACACGACATTAGCTGTAATTTTATTCATAAACACAAAAATTAGTGGCATTAAAATGGTGTAGAAAATTATGAGCCCTTTAATAGCTCATCAGATGTGGAGAAAAAACTCATCAAAAAAGGGTCTGAAATAATGATATGAAAGCAGAAAAAAATAAAATTTTTAGTAAAACAGTAGAGAAATGAAAAACAAAAGGAAAGTGAAAGCATATAATATTTGATTGAAAATAAGTGAACAAAACTCAAAGAAATTTTTTCCTGTGGCACAAGACTGACCACTGGAGCAAAAATACTACTATTGTATAAGTTTTGAGTTCATAGCTGTGCACTATTGCTATGTTGTGCTGTGCAGTCATTCATTGTGTTTACCTCATTAACGATGAAAAGCAAAACAGAATAGAATAAGAAAAGAGAGAAAACAAAAAGAAAACCAAAAATCCAGAGAAATGTATAGAAATATATAAACGAATATTATATTTCTATATCACATATATATTTGTTGGTCCAAAAACAGAGATACAGAGACTAAAGCCGGTGCTCACATACATTAGACATACTCTGAAAGACAGTGACATTTCATAGCAATTGGAACGACAAAAATGATAGTGCAGTGAAAGCAACTGTAAGGATGCAAAATGAGAGGACAGGCAGATAGAGCACAGGCTAAAGCAATAGATTGGTGTATTGCATGTCTCTGTGTATATATATGTGTGTGTTGTGTAGGACAGAGATGCGGATGCAGTAGTCATTGATGCGGTAAAATACATGTGCATCCGATGAAAAGACAGGAGACGTCGACCAGAAACAAATGGTATCGCAATGTTATTGTTGCACATAATAAGTGATGGCTCTCTAGTAGTGTCTGTCCGGCCATTCAGTCCAATATCACAAACGACTAAACTCTGGTACCGAATCTCATGAGAGAGTTCAACACAAAACTTATTTCTTTTAAAACAAATGAATTCCAATATTTTGGGTTCAAAACAAAAAAATAAAACGAAAAGAAAAAACTAAAATGAAATTCAGTTTTTAATCCAGTGATCAACGAATCGATATTCTTGTCGTGGATTTCATTCTAAGCGTTGGCCAAAAATCAATCAAAAATTCTGTTCACAACAAAAAAGTTTTTATATAATATTGGGAAACAAAACAACAAAAGTGGAGAACAGTATTCAAAATATTTGAATTATTCGTGAAATTAGATCAGGAGTTCGTGTGAAGGGTTTTATTAATAGAAAAATACAATTTTGAAAATTCCAAATATTTTGCCACAAAAACAAACGAAGAGTTAAATTCAGAGCAAAAAACGAATTGAATTTGAAAATAGTTTAAAAATCGATTTATTATTTGCAGTTAAAAATCAGTAGTAGTTATCGATTGGAGATTTTTGCCTCTCTCTGTCCCCTAATTGAATGATAAACTGAATAATCGAAATATTGGCGGATAGAGTGGACTGAAGGAAAAGGTCACAACTGAAGTAATTTATGAGATAAGGCTCGCAATGGAATGAATCGAATCAAAAGAGAGAACCAAAAGAGAAGAATCGATAAAATAGTCTATAGAGTGAAAGAGAAGGCCATAAGAGAACCGCTAACTTATGATATGATAGTAACAAAGTTTTTGTGTCGAAAACGTTGGACTCACTGTAAGGATCATTAGGCACAGAGACGTTACGACTAACTCAACAAAATGGACACAACAGCCAAACGACATGCAAAGACCAGCAATAGATGTGTGTTGTGTCCGCTTTTTCATAAAAGAAGACTAAAACGCTAAATAAGCCTAAATATTATGGACAGTGAAACTCGATCTTAGTATTAGTCACTAACAATACTATCTGTCCCTTCGACTTATCATCATTTGGTTGGTCAGAGCTTTCACTCATTATTACTATCGATATGTGAATCCAATGGACTGTCAATTCTTTTGCCTTTTTATTTGTCTCAAATATTTATTAATGTTATTCCCAGTGAAAATGGTCGGCACCAAAGCACTGGTGTCAAACACAGAGTAGAAGTGATGCAAATAAACAACAGGTCAGTGATATTGCATTCCTAAACAACATTAAAAAAGACTAAAATAAAAAATACAACAAAAAGACTAGGAATGGATTAATCAATAGTTGGATCAACGGATGGATGTAATGTAAATCAATAGAAAAGAAAATTTTATGTGATTTTCCGAACCCCTGTTTGACATTAAATAATGTTTTTAAGGGAAGAAAATATTCAACACAAAAATCAATACATATATTATATGGCTGTGTATTGATAAGTAGGTTCGCCTGTAAGCTGGTCTCCAGTGCCAACCTCAGCATCTCTAGTATTTTTCTTATTCAAAGCACATGCATTTAAGTTATTTCGGTCACTTTTTCATTTTGAGATTCATCCATCAGCCCATAAATATTCTACGAGTCAGAGCTCTTTCCCTCTGAATGAAAGATACGAAGAGAGAGAGAGAGAGAGAGAGAGAGAGAGAGAGAATGTGAAGCAAAGGCCAGGCATAGAGAGGTTGTAGAGAAAGAGAAGAAAAAGAGGAATCAGTGACGTTCTTAAGTGCATCCAAACTCTCTCTTCAAAGCAATAGTTGGTGTTTGCGATCCAAAGGATTTTAGAAATCCTTTTGTATGAAAAAAATGTTGAAAATAATGGCAAAGAAAGAGAAGAATGAAGAGAAGAATACATTGAATATAAGGCCAAAAAGGATGGACCGATGGATACCTTTACACAAACAGTGATGTCTGGCTTTCTTGCGAATGAAGATATATAGATATATAGACTTTTCGATTTCCTTTTTGGAGAAATGCATAAAACATTTACTTTTATTCCGAAATATATTTCATGCGATGCCTATGAATACAAACATAGAGAGCACTGGTATGACAATGAATGTAATGGAAGTCATAATTACATTTATAGCGAAAGAAAATTTGATTTTTAATTCAAAAATTTGGTGACGGCTCACAAACAGATGAACACAAGCGTGCGATAGCTTTAAAACCAAAAGCATTTCACAAAAAAATCTAATGCACGGGTAGTCTTATTCTGTGTATAAGAGTCAGATCAGAAGAGAGAGAATAAAAGTATAACATTTTTAAAGAAATAAAAGGAAAGCAAAAAATAAGAAAAAGAAAAACAGTGAACACAAAGAAAAGCGTTTGTGTGTAATGTTGTAGAGCTTTAGATGAGAGAAAGTTTGTGCTCTCTTTAGACCTGATTCTTGTGCTTCTCTTGTGATCAAAGCTCACCAGCGATGGAATCGAGAGAAGAAAAGTTTCATTAGATTCAAGCACTCCATGGAAAGTAATTGTCTGATAGAGAAGAGAGAGCACTGCAAAGACTAAGGGAGGGAACGGCCCATTGAGACTCGAGTATCCTTTTACTTACGAAACACACATTCGTAGACAAACACAAACACATTGAGTGAGAGAAAAAATAAGAGAAAGAGAGAAAAGAGAGCAAAAGATAGCGATAGAGAAACGGATAGAGAATAGAGAAATGCAATCAAAAGTTCGCAATGGATTTGAAACCTATCTTTGAATTAAAAGAGAAAGAAAGAGGAAATTTGGGGATTGCTTTTGATAAAGACTATTGAATTGCGAACCAAATAAATATATATCGAAATGAAGATATTTTTTTGAGTAAAAGAGAGAAAAAATTCTTTGCGAACCAAAAACCTTAAGACTAACAGTAAATGAGAAGACGAACAGAACAGTGGAATAAAATATAAAAGATATGAGAGATCTTATATGAAAGGCATAGACATTAGTATTGAGATGGTAGGCAAATGCCACCACTACTGAATAACAGTAGTTGTGCTGCAATCAAATTACATTCATTTATCTTAGTTTTAAAAAAATGCCAACATTTGAGTTAAATCGTGCGTTTCATTCATTGCGGCACTGAATTAATTTCTTTTAAAAGACATCTTAACTCAGATAAAAAAAGAGAAATAATAAGAAATGAGAGGAACTGTTAGACTGAGGCATAAGAATATTCTCATTCAGTAATAAACAATAGGCTTTTGGCCATAGACTCCATTCCAAAGGCAGCCATTAATATAAAAATCTATGTAAGAGTTTTGCGGAGAAATGAGAGGCGAATGTAATCCCTTTCGCCCCGAATTTTAGAAAAAAAACAGTTCTCTCAGAAATTCTTAATTTATTCAAACTTTTGTTTAGTGGAGCGTCAAAAACAAAAGAGTTCATAGGATAGGGTTTCACGAGAATAATAGCGCAAAAATTCTAGTCTCACAAAATGTTTGATAGCGTAGAGGACTTTCTCCTCAATCAATGATAAAATGAGTGGAATAAGGGATGAGTGAAACGACTGAATCAATGAAAGGCTACCCGAAAGCCGTTTAGAATATTTTTTTAAGGCTCGCCATAAGAATATGAGTGTAATTCTGATTTCACACAACTCTGAACTCTTCTCACATTCGAAAGAGTATAAGAAATTTAGTGTTAAATAACACAAAAAGGCATCGGTTTTGAAAAATTTTTGAGATATGACTGAAAAGAATGGAAGAGAATGTGAATCGAAAGTAAGGGAGAGAGAGAGAGAGAGAGAGAGAGAGAGAGAGAGAGAGAGAGAGATTACCTAACTATTCATAATAGAAAAGCAGAGCACAACCTCTCGAAACAATTTTGGCAAAAAAGTTGGTTTGTGTTGTTTGTCTTGGATTCCATCACACACTTCATTAACTTCTCATTCCTATGCAAATGAGAGCCCAAATGAATACTGTTTTCATCTACTTTTATAGAGTTTGCTTTTAAAAATCATTTGCTATTCTTCTGGTTTTTCTGATATAAAAATCTATTTTTGTATTCAATTCAATGTTATTCACAAAATAAAACTCTCATTTGAAAACTCAAACTATTATTTTTACACAAAACAGTGGAGCAAAAAATTGATTCACATTTAACCTAATTCTGAGGGCCTTTTCATTGCAAAAACTATAAACAGAAGGGAACGTAAGAAATGAAGTAAAAACATATAATAAATATACGTTTTTAACGATTTTATAATCTATTCACACAATACAGAAATCAATATATTTTTTTGTGTTTTAATCTTTTGTTAGAAAATAAATGCATTGAAAAAATAAAGAGAGAAAAACAGTTTTCAGTTTATTTGATATTTATATTTCTCTATTCAAACAATTGAAGTAATATTTTTAGTGCAAAATGTATTTAACGATAGGGTTTTCTAATGGCTTTTGAAAAGAGAGCTGTGAAGTGAAGCACTCATCAAATGTTTGTATTCACAGCAATAGTGTAAAAATGAAAACAAAACTCGAGTGAAAAAGTATTTTTCATACGAGAGTTAATTAAAGTTTTTAGAGTATGTAAGCCCTAAAACACTGGGCATAGAGAGAAGAAAAATCTAATCTAATGTAAGAATATATTGGATTCAGCGATAAAAGTGATGCAAAAATATTTCACTCTTAAAATCACTCTTTCCTTTCATTTATTTTTTGTTGTGAGAGAGAGACTAGAAATTTGGAATTACACTCAAAATACTATCAAAACAACTCAACTCTCGAAACAAACTCGAAAAATGTAAACAAACAGACAAACCATATATTTGTTTATCGAATGTATTGTTAGATCAGAATTCACTTTAAATTAATTACTTTAAAACATTGGGTTTCCGTTTTGGTGTTTAGTAAATAGAAAATTTCTAAATGAAAAATATGTTTCATTTGGAGACACGAAAGAGAGAGAAAAAAGATAAATACAAAAGTGAAACATAAATATTAGATACAATAAGAGGGAAAGACTGTCGACAATCAAAATAATTAAAATTGAAATTTTAAGTAATGAGAAAATTTGCGGTAAAATTAATGAAACATAAATAACACTCAGGTTTTTGCTGAACAGAATAGAAACATATAGAGAACAGAATCGAATTGATTTTGAAAGAGAAGCCGAACATATAGTTTGTTTTTTGTGTTTAGTCTTCGCACACATTTAGTTAGTTATCTCTTTTTGAGAACATTGTTATAAACAATTTCTGAATGAATGGCTAAGAGTGACATATACTTCATGTGTCACTACTTGTTGCTGAAGACACACAACTTTGACGGCGGAGAACAGTTGCCATCAGAACAGACACTATGAAGAATAGAGACAGACAGAGAGTTTTAGAGAGTGGTTGTGTTCGGGGGTATAACTTTGTCTACTGTCTCATAGTCTGTCTAAATAAATGCTAATTTATCTCTTCTGACACTTGAGTGTCGCACTTATTGAAAGGATTAATCTGTTTTACAGCACAGGCTGTGGTTAAGCCAACTCTTCATATATTAATACTTAAACATTGATAAGAATCGCAGCGAAAAAATAAATTCATGTATTTCTGTCCGCAAAACATACAATTGAATGAAAAATGTTTTTTCTACACAAATATGTATTTATGTTTCATTGAATTCATTCACAGATTATTTATTTCATTTGAAAAGTTATTTTTGCGATAAATTCTGTGTTTTCTCTAAATAATAAGATTTAGAGGAAACGGAAGACCAAAACAGAAACTTATTTAAACATAACATCAGAAAAGATTTTAGAGAAAGAAAAGTAATAATAAATTCTGATTTCGTTGAGGAATCGAAATAAATAATAAAATTGATTTTGTGTTCTGTGCTGTGACTACAGATTCAAAATTCATATGTATTTTTTGACAGTATCTATGAGTTGAATAAAAAGAGTCAAAAGAAAATAATGTGAATAAAAAAGTTGGACTAACGTTAAACAGAGAGAGAAAAATATTGGATAAAAAATGTTTTCAAAACAGATTTTTTTTGAATAGACATTCACTTTGCCATCAATTCAAACAGAGATAAAAAGTTAGCTTCTCTTTTGAAAATAAATATATAAAAAATAAAATTATTGGCAACGAATGAGAGACAGGTGTAGTCCCTAATATCGAGGCAACAAAATATTCATTCAAATGCATACATACAATAAAATAGATATTGAGAGAGAAGAGAGGGAAAAGGCATAAATATATTGTGAGGCAAAGAATATAAGCAAAAATTGAATACAATCTATAACTATAACTATTCGTTTGCTATTCAAAGGCACAGACATTGACTGAAGAAAAGAAAGACTACTGATTTTCGGGCACATATTTATAGCCATCAAATACTGTATAAGAATAGTGAGTAGTCTTTTCCAATCGATTGGCGCTCAGTATTGCAGTATATTATTGTGAGTGAGAGTCGAATATTGGGAAAGAGAGGACAATATTTAAAGTCTAGTATTGCTATCAAAATAATATAAAAATCGCCTGAAGTTTAAAATTGTAGTAAAATACTGTTTGCAAAAGTAGAACGCCTTCTGAGAGAACAGGGCTATGATTGTGGTCTCTTATCACAGAGAGGACAGTTCGCCAATAGTTGGAATTCCATTTTTCATTTGACAAACATTTGACATAAGCGCTGAACAATTTTTTACTCAAAAGATTTCTATTATTTGAATATTTTTCGATCACTTCTTTCAATCTATACTTAAGGATAACTATTAAACTATAGTTTCAAAGAAAAATGTTTTTACTTTCTCTTAAAACAGACCATTAGTATTGCATAATATTTTAATTGAATTAAAAAAATCAAATTCCAAACTCATTAAAGTTTAAAATATAAATTAAATTTTACTTATTTTTAGGCTTTCATTCAATTTTCTAAATGATATGTTTATAGAAGAAATGCCAAAACTTTTCCACATTTTGTTTTGTTTTTTCAATGAATAATCAGAACAAAAATTGAAATAAAATTTCAATTCAAGTCTGAAACGATTGTTGACTCAATCCATAGACTAAGAGATAGAATGAATCCATTGTTTTCTTACCTACAATAGAATGGGAAGAAAAAAGTAAAATAAAATTATTAGTTATTTCATCAAAATATATAACATTAATATGAATGAGAGTCAGGAATAATGAATCAAAATTATATCAAAAAATAATTATATCTTTATATTATGGGAAGTGATGACAAAAACAAGAATAGAAGGCGAGAGTTGAGGAACAATATTATTCGGAAGACGTATTCATTTGATAAATAATATTAAAAAAAATTGTGAACACAATGAGAGGGAACACACATATACACACATGAGAGGGGATCCCGATTAGGAGAGCGTACAGTCATTAATCAATATACTTAACTCGACGATAAATTGCTATCTCTCTATCCTCAAAAAAGGGGTGAACATAACAAGAGTATGAGTGGCTGAGTGTTGAGCCATCGATATTAGAGAATAAGAGACTGATTGTAATAAATTAATAAATAGCTGACAGGTCTAAACACTTAGACGTCACTTTCACTCACGACAAAAAAAATAGAAGAGTAGAGAAATCCAGACCCACATCCATATAAATATAATATGATATCAACTGTTCTTTCGGATTGCTATATGTGTTGACAGTCAGTCAAAAGTCAAGCCATCGGTTGAGAGCATAACGCGAGTGAGGGTTAAAGTATTCAAACGTTTATTTTCTAAGAATTATTGATTTCCAGACAAATATATATAAATATTCAGACAAAATGAGGTCTGATTTTTTGTTGCCTCTCCTTATCGTTAAAATATTGTGTTAGTGTTATATGAATTACATTATTCATACACTTGTGTTGGGTATGAAAAAAATTTGATAGATTTTTATTTTATCGTCAAATTATTTCACACTTCTCTTAAGGTCTCTACACTTTGTCTTTTAAATGCGGTATAAATATCGGAATCATTTATTTCATTTTGAATTTTCCATTTGACAACAAAAACATGAAGTATTGGCTTATAATTAGTTTTACTTTTTATTTGACTCAATAAATATTCTCCAATAAATTCTTCGATTTTTTAAACTATTTCTTTGTTTTTAACAAACAATCAGTTGATTGAAATGGAATAAAATAATCGATAGACTCTAAAATTGGATAAAAGTATGGAAATAAAGGCCTTATTCTGTGCATTAGTTGTAATAATCAAAACATATCGTCAGCCAATTAGACATTGAATGAAGAGAAGAGATCCAAAAAGAGAGTCAAAAATCAAATTAAATTATAATTCTCTAAAACAAACATTAGAAGAGAGGAATAGATATAATGCACAGAATTAGACAATATGTGAGTGTTTTGCAGCAGTAAAGCACAAGTGGGCAGTCGAGTAGAGTCGAGTCATTATTCATATTTTTCAATAATGCAAATAAGAGCTCAGTTTCGTCTAAAAACACTGAAAATAGTTTTAAAGCCAAACACAATGAGAGACAACAGAGCGAAAGGCTTTTTGGCCTAAATTAACTCTTATTGCAATTTCACTAAAACCTAAAGGAAAGCCATATTCTGGCAGTGTATATGTGAGGCGGATAATTAGTTTTGTGCCAATATTGCTCTTCTTATTACTCTTACTCTCAATGCAAATATTCTCTACAATTCTCTTCTCAAATACAAGAGAAGACTTTACGCAAACACAGACTCCAAACGATGCGGAGAGAGAACACTGAATGAAGAGAGAGAGAGAGAGAGAGAGAGAGAGAGAGAGAGAATGGTATGCAATGTGTGTTATATCGCATCCAATGCCTACAGTTTTATGGCTCTGAAATTGTTATTCTTGTATTCAATCGATTATATTTCCCGTGAATTTAACACTAAATTAGTGTTTACACAAATAACACAATACAATGAAAGCCTATTATTTTATTATCGAAATCTTCACTTAAGAAAAGTTTTAGATTTAAAAACAATTGAATAACAAATAGAAAAACAGAATAAAAATAAAAGAAAAATATTTGAATTGAAAATAATGTGAATAAATAAATGAAAATTTAGATCAAAATTAGTTCGTATAATATTTTGGTATATAATAATAGGTAAGAGAATTGTGTCTGAAAAAGGTAGGTCTATGTGATCCATGTCAATTAGGCACATGAATCATATGCAAATATCGTGTGTTGATATCAAACACTCGCACAAAACCATTGAACAGATAGATAGAGATAGAGAGTGAGCGACACATACAAAATGATGCATTAGTTTGAGTAAAGGTTGGGCCGACACACACACTCACAACACATACAATACTATTATTATGACGACTGTTGGCAATAGAGTATCAAAAGTGAATAAAAACTAATACCTATTTCAGAGTCGCTATTATTGTGTTGTGCTCTGCACTAACACTAATATTTTTGGTCAGCATGACTACAGTTTAATGGCTGCCAATACAACACAATGGGAATTACGTGAGAGGAATGCCTGCCTGTGTCCATAGACCCTTCCGTAATGTCTATAACCGACAATATTTACTGCAATTCTTTTTTATTATTTTTGTATCTCTGGTCTCACTCTTACGGCAATCATTTCTTCCAATGACTATAACTATCATAACCTTTACTAACAAATGGCAAGTCAACCGTTGTCTTGCATTTGGCCACACATATAGTGGCCATCAAATGGTAATACTGTTATCGATGACATTACTCGTAAAATAAGCCCAAAGTAATAAACTTCAACAAACCGTAAAGTAACTCATCAACAACTTTAGACAAAACATTATATATTGGTATTGTCTTTAAGGGATATCACTTCTCAGACACTCTTTCACTCTCTATATAACAGGAGCTCTAAAATTCTAAGTCCGAAGCCATCATTAAGTCAATGATATTCCAATATATTGTGTGTTCAGTGCATAGAAATTATTAAATTAATTAATAAAAGCCTTTAGAATACAGTATTGAATGACATAATAATATTGAGCCATAAAGTAGTGAACGAAAACTTTTGACTCAAACTCTTATTTTTAGTTCCAAAAGGACAGAGAAAATCATAAATCAAGGGTTGGATTTAGGAAAACGATGGCTTCTCTATTGAAAAGCTGAGTAAATATATTAGTTTTTGAAGAAGAGTATAGACCAGTGAATAGAGTAGAGAAGGCTCTGCACTGCATTGCATTCTTTGGGAACGATATGTAAATTATGCGTTCGTTGCGATTAATTACTTTGGAATTAGTAATTATGCAGAACTGGTAAATGAAATCATTGAATTCGTAACGTTGTTTGGGGACCACAACTCATTAGGATATACTGCACTACTACTCCAACAACGGCCAGAGCCTAGTGATCAAAGCCAGTGCCCAAACTCTGAAACAGTTCCCAAACACAATGCCATAACTTTTATTCAAAAATATTGCAAATTATTGTGCGATATATTTGCCTTTAAAACAGAATATTTTTAAACACTAATAATAGTAATGATATACTCATACTTTGAGTCTTTCCTCTCTATTTTTTACCCACTCTTTTGCATTCATATAAAGTTCTAAAATTATAAAAATAACTTTTCATTTATTACTACACTCTTTGGAGAGACTGAAAAAACGAGAATAATATATATTTGAAGAACATTTTAGGCTTCACTTAATTATCTTTGAAACGATAAAAATCTCAAATATTTCGTTTCATTTAAAGTTGATTTCAAGAGTCTATTCTCTCAATGGAATCGTTGAGATGAGAACTGAACTGAACGCCTGCGAAACAAACGACTGAACCAACGATTTCTTATTTAAAAATTAACTGTTAGTATCATTTGGCAGACAATCATTAGTGAACACCATTGATATGATAGAAGACTGGAGCCAATACACACAAGAAGGCAATAGTTGGAGAATAGAGAGACAAAAAACGAGTGAATCATATAATAAAAAATTGATTTAACGCTAAACAAAACCTTCCATTAATGGCAAAACACTAAAAGGTTTTTACGGTTATATAAAAAGAGAAGGCGAACAAAGAACAGAACAGACACGAGATTATGCAATACTAATGAAGAGACAAACGCACAGCACATCCACATATGAGTCGAACCTCTGCAAGATCATCATCGATGGTCTTCTAGTTAAGAGGAAAGTATAGATATAACACAACAGATATATATATATTTTTGATATAACTTTTGATAATAATGTGTCTGTAAGTGATAGCCCACTGAAAAAAAAATCTTTCATTTTTTTTTGTTCGGTCCAAAGTTATGTCACCCGAAAGTAAACCATTAGTGGAAGCACTCAAACTTTGTTTGTGTATAACATAAATATATCTAAAGTTTTTATAATACAATATATATATATCGCGAGTCTAAAGTGGAAAAACATTATAAAATATTTCTTATAAAATACAACTTTTATGATATATATATAAGTATTGGAATCGGAAAAAGGCAACAATTTTTTAACAATTTAGAGGACCAGTAATGGTCTTAAAAAAATATGAAGGACTATATATTTGATAGTTTTGAGTAGAAGGAGAATAACGGTTAGAGGGGTTGGTGTTTGGTTTTTTTTGTAGATTTCAAACCCTGAGCTCATTCTCATAGTGTTTGTGGTTTTTATCTTTGTATTAAATAATAGCAAAGAAGAAGAAAAACATATAAACCGACAGAAAAAATCATAAGTCAAGTATTAGTGGTATACGTGTGTGTTGTGTATGATATAGTTGTACATCAAATGTGTGACATTTGCCTTCATTTGTCTCTTGACACCAGCCATTGTCAGAGTTGTCAGATTATTGTTAGGATTTGACCAAAACATGTCTGTCCCTCTCTCATGTCTGGTACATCGCCAACATAGAGATCAGCACAACCACTACTAACTTATCTTACGTGCAATGTTTCAAATGAATATCACTTTAGATCAAACATCAGACTCACAAACAAAATAAAAAATATGAGTTCATATTATAAGACGGATTACACAATTGTTTTGGTCGACAGACAGATCCGATATCAGAGACAATATGTAAGCATTTATTATATCCTCAAAGAATATGTCATTATTGATAACTAATTCTGGAGTCTAATGGATAAAAAATAAAAATTTCAGCAAGCAACAAATGCATTTTATTACAAAACCATTTTTTATTGAACAGAACTTTATTTTGTTTTGTCTAAAAAAATAGACACAAAAAAAGTAGAAATAAATTTTAAAATAGAAAAATGTATTTTCGATCTCAAAACAAATTATGAATTTATTTGTCTATAAAATGATTGATATCTGAATTCATGTACTATTATTCCAAAATTGATTGAATGCCTGAAAATTTTCAACAATTTTATCAAACATTGTATACATGATTGACTTCAAAGTAATCAAAAACTGTTATTATTTACATTTGATTGAACTAAAAGTGAATGAATTTTTTTCTCTCCTCTCTCTTTCTCTATCAATAAATGTATGAAAAAACAACAGGAAATCAAAAGTGAATAAACAAATTAGTTTCTAAATCGATAGAAAAGGTTATATTTATTGAACTTCTTATTGTTATTATATTTGGTAATAATATTGACATCAAATTATCGATAGTTTTGTTGTTTCCTTATTTCCAAACGAAAGCACATAATATAACAATAATAATGACATTAAAGCTGGAAATGAATGGTAACTAAAGCACATGAAAAGTGTTATAACCATAACATAAGAGAGTGGTGGCCATCAGTTAATGACGACCCGATGGGAACCCAAAATTACTCCACTCTTTCCATACGAATAAGAAAGATATTAACGCTTTCATTATAAACGAATAGGAAATCAATCAATTATTGCAATAGTTTTCTGAGAGAGTAATAAAAGGGATAAAACTCACAGAAAGAGAATTATAATAACAATAATAATGATATTATGAGAGGGAAGGCTATAAAAAGGGCAACAAATGGATGGCTAGAGTCCAATGCAAAGCAAAAACTAGTCTATTCTACTGGCGCTGAAAATGCATTACACTTTTTGGGGATACTATTTACCAAATGAATAGCAATCCCTATATAAATGTCGTTCACATGATTTGCTTTAATATATCCTTAAGAAGAGTGAATTACAATAAGAGATGCCTTTTAGTAAAGGGATCTGAGTGTACAATGGCTTCTAAATTCATAGTCAATAATAAGTGCACAGACAGACTGAAAAAGAGCACAACAACAACATCATACCAGAGCTCAGAGCTCGTGCTAATGTACATTAATAATGTATGAGATGGAAAAGAAAGTGAAGAGAACAGTGCGAGTATGGCATGCATTGAACACAGCCTAAAAAGATGAAAAAATTGGTGGCGCATAAGGGATGAGCGCCACAACACGATTCATAGGCCAAACACATGGATGAGAGCGACAAAAAAAGATTCACTGATTTTTATGATTATTCCCGTTCTTATTGAGAGTTCCATAAAGTTTTTTGACTCACAATTTCAGTCTTCTATTCATTTATATATTTCTCCTACACTTCTCTACTCTGAAAACATTTTTTTCATTTTTTCTTCCATAACACCAAATGTAGAGAAAAAGAGAGAAAGAAAAAAGTTTTTCTTCACTACATTTCTAACTCCGACACTATCTTTAGAGAGCGCTCGACGTTTTCGAAAATACAACACTGAAAACGTTATCTATAAATAGATATATGAGTTTTAGACTAAAAATGAAAGTCTTATATAACTCTCGGATAGAGTTTTAGAAGCGAACAGAAAGTTCAACATTTTGTTGGAGGAAAAACACGGTTACAATCAATGCGAGCCTTTTTTGATCAAATATGACACCATTGAGAAGGAAAATATCCAATAAAGAGGAGAAATGAAATTTATTGATGAGTTTCCAGAATTGGCTTCAATTGCAATACAACACAAAACCCAATATATAAGACAAGACACACACACGAACTGTGCACAGACATAGAGCACAACCACACAAATCCACCTGAAAATATATCGGTTTCAATCTTTCATAGTATTAGAGGTTATTCTTATACATAATGGATGACAAACCGAATGCAAATTGAATGCTATCTAAGGCTTACAGTTTTGGTAGGGGTTAGGGTTCGTCATTGAAGTCCCCCCATAATCAGACTTCACCGCATGAATTGTAATATTGAATACAATAATACAACTGAAATATTCTGTTCTAACAAATATCAGTTAAGCCATTGAGATATGAATCACTGATGAAATTCTCTATCAATTGATTTTCATAAATAATTTTTGAATAAATATTTTTAATGAAACAAAAATGTGAGACAAATAACAAGAGTATAGCATTTGAGGGAAAGACTAAAAATCTCTCATTTAATTATAAATATATTGGCAAAGATTTTTCATACAAATCACTGGCTCTTAAGAAATGAGAGGAAAATCTTATATTTATTTTGTGAGTTTCACACAAAAATTCATTGATAGGGCCTCTGATATGGCAGTTAAAGTTGGAGTCTCTTAACAAAAATAAATAAACAGCGCTTCAAATGGTTGAGTCGAAGGAAAAATATTACTTTCGACGATACTTATAGATAGGAATTGAGAAAAGAGAGCCAAAAATATATAAGAGAGTGGAAATGGAGAGAGGGAACAACCAAATCATAATAACTAATAATGAGTTAATGGCAACCATTGATATAATAGTAATGAAATTTCGCAAAATTAAGTATAAAAACAAAATGGTTTGCAATCAATAAAATTAGTGTTTGTTTTGAGAGAACAGCACGAAAGCTGATTGAGAGGTCACACCATCAGAGAAACGGTTGATTTTTGGCCTAATTTTTCACCGTATGTTAAGTCAGTCATTCAGACAAATTGTCAAATAAAGTGTATAAAAGAGGAAAATAAGGACAGAATAACATATTATATACACACAAATGATTGCACGCAAATCTATACCAAACACAGCAGCAACGGAACGGACCGTCAAATAAAATAATAAAAAATAAGGCAAATATTGCAGAGAATACACACAGAATAGTGTATGAAAACATTCATTTGTCTTATCCATATGACAAGATGGCAACGAGGGGGCGGTCACGGGGGTCATCGGTCGCATCAAAATTATTTTGTGAAACGATGGATACATTTGATAAACGAATGAAACGGAATATATATGAGAGGAGAGGCTCATAGACAGAGGCTGTGAGAGTGATATGTGTGTAATGTTATGTGCGCTGCCGTTCACAATAAAATTAATGAATAGCAGCCAAATACCAGAGCATTAGAGAGAGCACAAGCCTTCTCTCTCTCTCTCTCTCTCTCTCTCTCTCTCTCTCTCTCTCTCTCTTTGGTTGTATAGTTTGATTCTAATACTATTTGAAAAGAAGTTATCACTCATAGTCAGAATGAGAGATGAATTTATTGGACGCGTAATCGCAGCAATACTTGTGTGCACTGAATATTCAAAAAAAGCGAATGAACACAGAATAGAATAGATATTCAAAAATCATATATTCTTCAAAATCTTATTCTCTTTATGTGAATATGAATATCGTTTCTTATGAATTCACGTCAATTTCATGCGCTCTTTAATCATAAGAATAATCGTTTTTAAGTGAAAATCAGAGCAAATGATAATAAGAAAAGACGAATAAGACGTGTATTAAAAGATCACAACTTTTCTCTGCAAAATGAGAGAGCAATGAATCGCTACGAAGAATGAGAGATGAATTGAATAAAAAAGTGCATCGCTTTGATTGTATACTGAATGCTAGTCAGAGCTCTCTTTCAATGGGTTTGCCTTTTATTTTGCTCAGGAATTGAGAGAAACGATTGCATTCAGCTCTCTCTCTCTCTCTCTCTCTCTCTCTCTCTCTCTCTCTGTTATATAATAGGAATTACGAAAATAAAAATGAGAGGAGAGAAGAGGTAATGGTGCGAAGCGCAGAGGCCGGAGAAGAGACAGATATAGTGAGAGTGACTCTAGAAATGAGAGTCGTTTTTAAAGGCAAGTGTTGGCTGTAATGTTGTGCTGATGCCGAGTGATGCCAACACCAATTCTGTCTCTATATATCTTATGCACTACTCTTCCTCTCTGTTCACTACACCACCAAAACGACGATAAAATATATTTTGAATGAATAGAGAAAAAAGTTTGAAAATTATTGCTATTATATAAACCATACGACACAGGGATGAAGACAGAGACGGAAGACTAGAAAACATTTAAATGACTTTTTTGTCGCTTATAATAAAATTAATATCAATTTTATTCTCTACTCAAAGGAGAAGCAGTTGTTATAATCAACACAACAAAAACGGCTAATAAATAAAAATACTGTTATTTTTGAATAGAATTACAATTATCTGTCATTTGTTACCAAAAAATCGATAGAAAATAACAAAATCTCAAAATACTATTAGATTTTCACGAGTTTTCAAATCTTGGTTTCGGAAATGAAAAAGTCTTAACAAAAAACATGTATTGAAAATCATATTTCTTAGTATGAATTCAAATCGAATAGAAATTTTTAAGCATGAATTTTGAAATAAGAGGGGAGAAAAATGCTCAGCCATTGAAAAAAAAGAAGTCTGAAATTTGTTTAACAAAAAAATAATCGCAAAATAAAAGTAAATATTTTGTGGTGTGGTTTGGATTCAAAAAAAACAGAACA
>JAQGBR010000121.1:0-18459 GCA_034698525.1 Achipteria nitens | reverse complement strand
CTCTCTCTCTCTCTCTCTCTCTCTCTCTCTCTCTCTCTCTCTTTCTTTCTTTCTTTCTCTCATTCACTCATTCCTTACTCTATAACTAGATTTGAATCAAACTTTCTTCAAATGTTATCAAAATTGTGTCGAAGAAGTATTTCAAAATAAATACAAATGTTTACCCAATCCTTTCATTTGGAAATATTTTGAATTAATTAATATAACAAAAAATGACCGCAAAATGTGTGACAGAAATCAAACAAATTTCGAAAATATTGGAAATATTTGTAAAAACGATTGCATTAAAGATTGTAATGAAGTTTATTATTCCTCCCGATATGACAATTCAGTAGTTTTCAATATAACCCAATCAACGATTCTTATTAAAAATCAGAATC
The DNA here is from genome assembly GCA_034698525.1 of Achipteria nitens. NCBI lineage: Eukaryota > Metazoa > Arthropoda > Arachnida > Sarcoptiformes > Achipteriidae > Achipteria > Achipteria nitens. Next base: position 18,079 of record JAQGBR010000121.1, on the reverse strand, counting down.
TATTAGAATTTCAATACTTTTCAAAACCCAAGACTAGTTTTTATGATTATTTATCAAATATTGGCGGACTGTTTGGTTTGTGGGCAGGACTTTCATTCATTGATTTGAGTCAAATTATTAAACTATTGATACACAAATTGAAATCTATATTTATTGGATGCATTAATTTTAATTTCTTCTTAAAATTAATTACAAGATTAAAATCTATTAAATATGTCAAAATTATCTTAATCAAAACAATAAAACTATTATCTAAATTAGAACGAGTTAATTGGAAGAAACTTCTCAAGTTTTCTACATTACCTTTGATTATATTACAAATTTTTCAATTATTAGATAATTACTTAACTTATCCGACAACAGCCAGTATAGAATGGATTTCAAACAAAAATCTGGAAAATCATATAACATATCAATCGATTCCTGCGATTACTATATGTTATGAAAAACTTTTTGATCGCTATTTGTTTGATGAGAATATCAAAACATATTTCAAAAAAATATTTAAATATATTGACAGTGATTACGATTATCCCAATATTAGAACAAACAATAGTTATATTAAAAATGTCACCAAATTTTTTCTATCAAATGCTCAGACATTTTTAAAACATAATAAAACTATTTATAACCTTTGTAATTCAAATGAGATTTGCAACAAACTCGATGGAACTAATGATAGGATATTTAAAATTATTTTAGGAAATTACCTTGATGTTATTGATAAAGAAGATTACAATTTGAAAAATAGATTCTCAAACAGTGATAAATACAAATGTCAACTCAAAAATGACTTTGAAATTTACTCTTATTATTTCCGATGTATCTTGCCAACATTTATTAATACAATGGAAATCATTGTTCCTATTATAAAAAATTATGCAAAAACAGGTATGTCATTTATAATTATTAAACAACAGATAATGAACAAAAGCACGTGATTATCAAGGATTTTAACTAGTATAATCCTTGATAATCATTTAAATCAATTTATTTTTTACGACGATAATGAAGTGGAGGAGTATATAAATTTGGCCTGGACTCCCCGCTCAGGGTTCGCTCCTCTTAAGTAACTACACCCCACCCCCAAGGGAATGAGATTTAATAATTATCTTAAAATTCTGAAAATTTTAAATTATTCAAAAGTTTTTGTGATTTTTAGAAATTAAAATTGAATAAATATTCATCTAGGGAGTTCAGGATTGTGGTTATCGTCGTTGATAATGTTCCTTGAACACTTTAAAAACATAGAGTTAAGCATTAGATGTGATCCAAATATTTATTGAAAGTTTAATTAAATCCTGAATCAGTTTTTTTGTTTTTAGAATCATAAATAAGTATATTAAATATGTAAGGAATTACAGCTCGGGAGCCGTAGTCCTATCCTCTTAATTGTGAAATTAAGGGAATAAACCAATCCGAAGATTATTGGTTCCGACGCTAAACCGTTCACCAACTTATGAGGGGTTCAAATGAATATAATCTGAAGTTATAATTAGCACTTCGGCTTAAATAACATTCAATTTATATAAACATTTGTCTTAATAATAAGTAATTATTGAAATACACTTCAATAGTAATACTTTATTAATATGTTTAATACATGTGTTTAGGTTTAGAGTCAAAATATAAGTGAAGGCTTTTTAGAGAAGTTTCAAATAAGAGAAATAAATTAACGATAGGAGTCGTGACCACAGGTCAGACTATTAGAAGTATTAAATGAGAGATTGTAAGTGATTAAGGGGTGAGGACCTGAAGTAGTAATGACATTATCAGAGTTATTAAGAGTTGATTAAGGGATGACTTGTGATCAACTTTACAATTATTTACCAAAATTTATCAAAATATGATTTTTAGGAAAATGATACACAGTTGCATCCCAAATATAAAAGACAACTCTTTGCAGATAAATCAAAATTTGATTTATAGCAAAATTTACAGTTTAAAATTTTGAAAAAAAAATTTCACAGAAAATACAATGTTAGTTATTTGTATGCGAATTAATGCAAGATAATATTAGATAGTCATAATAACTTACTTTATCAAGTTAATAAAAATTTAAATATTTATTAGAAGCCAAAAATTAGTTGAAAAATAGAAATAATTAATAAACTTGTTAACTTTGCTCTGCAGTTTTAATAGTTAATAGCGATTCAAAAAAATGCGAAAATTATTTATAGCTAATTATAATAAGAGCTAGTAGAAATCGGGAAGAAAAACCACTAAAATCGGTCGGGAATATGTGAGATAAAAATTAAAATTTTTGATTAATCGTTAAACAATGTTTATATTTGATAAGATTTCATTACAACATTTTTAAAAAATATTAATTTGAAGACATGTTATATATATGTTAAATTATTTTATAAATCAAAAAATAAATGCGTTTTTAATCTGATTTATATTTTAATTATTATCATGCTTAGTTTTATTTTAATTGTAAAACCATGTTTACAAATTAAACTCTGATATCATATTTAAAAATTAATATTCATAAATTTTATTTCATTGCTATCAGTGGGCAAGGTTAAATATTAAGATCCTTAGTCAAAGGTTAAATTTAGAACAACAACAACTTTAGTCAAACCTGCATATAATTGATCAGATATTATATTAAGTAATAATAATTGGATTATAAATTATATCTGATTTCAATTCTAAAAACTGTAATTTTTTCGTAAATATACAAAAGGTTTTATCAAAAAAATAACATATATTTTTGGACGCGTAACACGACCGGTTTTTTTTATTGAAAATACCAAATGCTGTGTAAATAACATTATCATTATTAATATAATACATATAATAAAATAGTTTTTAATTTAAAATTTAACAAGACTAACAACTATTCCTTATGATAAAATTATAATTTTAGAACTTATAAAATTATTTTAAAAATCTAGTGCTTAAATTGTAATTATTCAATTATTGAACATATAAATTTATAGTTTATTAAAAAATTTCAACTTTTAATAATAAGTAAATTCTTTAATCCTAATAATTGATACTCAAAAAAATTCATCCACAACTATATCCCAGAAATAAGTGACAATTTTTAATATAAAAATCAATATTTATTTTATTGTTAATTACAGTATTAAAATCATAAAAACAAAACAAAAACTTGAAAAAAGAAACATCTTTGGTCTCAAAATTAACTAGATAAAATTTTATTAAATGTTTTTAAACTAATATTAGTAGGTCTTTGGCGAAGCACTAATGTTGACGATAGGATTTCTGATGGTAAACACTATGAAATCAATCAATTCTTGAGTTGTGGAAAACGTTGACAGAAATAAAATAAGTCCTATAAACAAAGGGATTTGTTTTAAGTTGGCTGCCTCTATTAATTATCTACAAATAATCAAAATATTTGATTTGATCTCTATTATTAGTGTAGAATTTATTAAAAATGTAATTTTATCATGATTTTTAAAAGATTACTATTTAAACTAAAATTTAAATAATTCAATTTAAACAGGAATACTATTTTTTGTTTGAATAGTAATTAAATTAAATTAAATATAATTTACTTTAAACTTTGCATTTAAATAACTTGCTGTTAACTATTAAAACAAAATATATTTATCAAGGATCATGATTTCGAAAGGTTTCCTTTAAAGGAACAGTTCTCAATTGGTTAAAAAATTACTCTAATAGTTAAATATAAATTATCAAGTTAATAAACGCGATTAAATAAACATTATTTTAACTTTCTGATTTTACCATGTATTAATTCGCACACAACTAATTTTGCATGATCGTGAGTTTTTTTCAAATTTATTCGTTTTGAAAATTTTAAAACTGTAATTAGTGCAAGAAAATTAATTTTGATTTATCAGGAATAAGTTGTCTTTTATTTTTGGCTGTTCCAATAGTTTTTAGTTATTAATTATGTTCTAATTTATAATGAAATGTATTAATAGTTTGTATTAAAAATTGGGATTAAAAGTACGTAATTTTAATTTTGAAATTAATTATAGATAAAATAATAAAAATTCTCGGGTGAGATAATCCAACAGATGAGAATCCAATATAAATTACAACTTTTTCCAGATAAATTTATATTAAGCATCATGCAAAAATTACAGTTTATAAATAGTCACCGAGTTAATTAATTAAATTTTAATTTTTATGCCAATAAATAACCCTGAGCTCAACAATAATCCACTGGCAACCAGCACCATGATTATTGTAATAAACTCTAGTTTTATTATATAAATTTTAATTTAAATCCACTTATACCATGGTCGAACATCTCGCAACGGCAAAACGCACGCTTTCAGCCAAAATAATTGTAAGTTGTTGTTGAGAATGTGGTAAGGAATAGTTTATCAAAATTATAGTCAAATCCAAATCAAAGCGTTTAGATTAGGGGAGAGCTAGAAGGATTCACAATAGTATACAAACACTTACTAGAGTTCATTTAGCTTGATAAGTGTCAGCAACTGTCAAAAAATATAAAACTTGAAAACTAAGGCAAAAGATTTTACTATAAAAATAAATTAAACGCTTCTCTAAACCATTGTATAAAAGTATCTAAACTTTTCAATAAACAGCCTTAACATTTAACAATTTTGTTCAAGTTCATTAATCATTAGAAAACTATTGGTCATCTGTCATTTCTTGCTCAAAAATGTAAATATTTACTATTTTCAATCCTTATTGCTCTCGCCTACTTTATTCTCTTTGAGGTTTTAAGATGAACCAGGATAGTTCATTGATAGTTTAATTATCAATTGACCAATTTCAATTCTTATTGTATTTCGAGTTAATTTTATTTAGTGGTCAGCTTTAAAACATTGAAAGAAACGATTTTAAAAATTAGAATCATTGAGATCGACATCAAATAAACTCTTTGGAAGAGTGCGTCCATTATTAGTCTTTAGCGCCGATTATATCACAACTTTTGACTTTGAATTTTAACTTTAATTAATACTTTTAAACCGTTTTAATTAATTTTTGGTAAGAAATTATAACCAGAAATAAGTTCTGTTAGTAATTATTAAAAAGATTGGAAACACTCTTAAAACGAGAGATTTTGGTGGAAATGACAGTTCTTTTAGTATTACATAAAATCAAATATTTTTAGCCATAAGTTTAATATTGATATTTAATTTACTTCTAATCAATAAATTTTGATTTAATAATTCTTTTTAAGTGACGAAACATTAAAAGAAAAAATAAACAAAATATGTTTTTAAATATATTTTTAAAAATTTTGAAAATTACACTAATTTTTGAATTAACGGGAAATCAAATAAAAATAGAATTATTAAACCATTATTTTGAGTGAATAATAGATAAATGAATATAAGATACTTTAAATATTGAATATTAGAGACAAAAATAAGTGACAAATTAAAGACCAGGAGTCGAATTGATGGCAACAATTTCTCGAACCACAAGAATTCTTTGCAACATTTTAGTTACCGAAGCGTTTGTCAGTGGATTCGTTGAATACCAGGTCGTACTGTCCGGAACACACCCTTCAATTGGGTATAAGTAAAACATATCTCGTCTTTGAGTGACATTTTCAGGACTAACACACAAAACAAATATTAAATATTAATTATAAAACAATAAAAAGTGATACCATTTAGAGAGATAGAACTCGAATAGTTTGACCGGACATCTCAATTGGTTCTCTTGATTCTCATATAAGGTTAGGGTTTTTCGACGACGACCCCTTTTGCCCGGAGTTTGAAATATGAGACACTGGGAGCCGTCCTGAGCCCACTCTTTGTTCAAATTACTGAATGAGAACTGTGTGTGGTCTTCGATTTGAGTCATATGGAAATATTTGGTCGATAAATACATAACAGTATTGAGGAGAACAGTGGGAGAGTGTGCGCCTAATTGGCCGCAGTCCCAGAGGTGTTCCTCTTGAATACAAGTCAACTGTGGGTTATAATTAGTGAGTCGAGTGTGCATCGCGTGAATGAACTGCTTATATGACGGATCCATAAATATATTATCCAATCGATTATTTTGTGCCAAATGTTTTTGGAGGTCAAGACATAACATATAAATATAGTCAGAAGAGTAGTCCTGTCCGTGAACCTGACAGACCTCTTCTACAAATTTACAAAATATTTCACTCAAATAGTTTTGATGTAATTCCAGAATATTTTTTGTCTGACAATAGACCGGCGATTGTCTCAACCATATCCTCAAAGCATTTATGCCGGCGTTTGAAGTATTAGTACTGAAATTACTCTCAATTCCACTGTTATTATCAACTAAAGAGTCGTCGCCTTCTTTTTTCTTCCGTCCCCGACCTCTACCTTTCTTTTGTTCTTCGCCTGCATTCAAGAAATTAGAGTTAACAGGAGTCGGAACTTTATTAGAACCTCTACCCCTACCCCTACCTCTAGAGGTGACTACTTGTTCGACAGGTGTTTGGAAAGCGTTTAATTGAAACTGGAGTTGTTGTAAGTCGTTCTGAATGTCGTTCTGTTGTTGTGATGCAAACATTTGTTGACTTTTATTAAAATCTATTGAATTATTTGATGATTCGTTTGTCTGTTGGTCTTCGAATTCTGAATCGTTATCGAGAGGTACCTCTTCCTCCTCCTCAGAGGATGACATTTCCCATTCTTCTTTTTTTGGACGACCTCTTCCTCTGCCACGTCCTCTACCGCGACCACCTCTTCCCCGACCTCTTCCTCGTCCACGAGGGGTCGCATTCTCGACGAATGGTTTCCTGCCGCGCTTTGAGGGCATACCTTCCAATTCATTGGGATTTTTTCTTTTAGAAGACGACTGCTGTGAAGAACTGTCGTTATTATCGATTGAATCATTTTTTCCCATCAATTCTTTTATTTCTCCGAACTGTTGATCCGTTAGAATCAGATTATCGTTATTAAGTGCTTCAATCGGTTTGGGTGGATCTGGAGGTGGGGGTGGATCTGGTTTAAAGAAGAATGGAACCGGTAATGGCAGGGGAACTGCCAACGGCTGCATATATGAAACTGGAATCGGAACAAATATTGGAATAGGAAGAAGAATGGGACAAATAATCTTTTGGACAGGATCTGTTTGGACACCCATATCTAATTGAAAGGGTCGACAAGAAGTAGCTTTTGTTTGAGACGGCGGTCGGAATTGTGTTGACTTGTTTTTAACCACTTTAGAAATGGGAACCTTTACTATCACTTCTTTGGTTTCTTTGACGATATCTCTAATAATAGTTTGTGTTTGAGTAGCACTCGATTGAGGGCTCGACTCTTCTATCAGATTAGAAGATGAAACGGAAATCGAATTATTTTTGTTTAGAGTCACTATTGCTGTAGAACTGGGAATATCTGTCTGAAGGGAACGCTTTTGTCCCAATATATTGGGTCGAACTGAAGAGAGTTGCAAACCATTTGTTGTCTGACTCTTCTTTTGCCCAAAGAAGGAAGGGGTCCACATTGTGGTTTGTCCTGAACTCGAATTCATTACTGAGTTATACTCATCGATAGAGCCATTAGTTTGGACCTGTTCTGCAATCAGAGAGTTGGGCAGAAACTCTCTCTGGTATTGGAAAACGCATTGATAGGAACAGAAGTAACGGAGAGTCTCATCAACTTTGAGGAAGAATTGTGGACTGAGATTAATAGAATGGCACTGATCACAGTCATAGCTCTGGTCTGCACTCAAATTTCTCTTTTCTTCTTCTGAGACATCGAATAGAGTCAAACAATTCAAAGAACAGAAAAGTCTGGACTCGTTTTTAGGCCAATCGAAGCGTTCGATTAAATCAAAGTTATATTTCTTGACTTTACAACAAAGACAGGCAACTATTTTACGGTTCTTTAGGACATACATTGACATACATTTTTTGGTACAGAATATTCGTGTGCTTCCCGTAAAGTGAAGAATATGTAGACTGACACGAGTGGAGTGATTAGTCCACCCATACTTATGACAGTTCTCACAGAAGATTGCCTTAACTTTGTTTATGTACTTAAAAGCCGACACACAAACAGATGAACAGAGGGTTTGCTTTTCGTTTTGATATTTGAATTCAATTGCGGTCTTCGTATCGACTTTGCGCTGGCATTGAGTGCATTGCATTTGATTTGCATTTCTAGCGCTCAGCATAAGTCCGTATTGAGATTTACAGATACCGTCGCAGAACTCTCTTAAACGCATTTTGTCTCCGAAGCCAAACGTCGCGATACATATTGTGAGACAACACTTGAGATCTTTTTGACAAAACGCACAGACTTTTAAACTCTTCTTATATGTCTCAAGACATGTGCCGACACAGAATTGTTTTATAATATCTCCAAAACGAACAGAATATTTGCCTAAAGACTGGCGATTGACTACTGTCTGGCATTGGGCGCACTTCGACCCAAATATCAATTGTCTCGACTGTACACAGGATTCGGAACAGAACTCCATTGTTTGCCAATAAAATATGATCCCATCCTTTATTAGAGGCATTCGACACGTAAAGCAAGAGGTGTTGGGCTGTTGTTCCACTTCGAACTTAAGAAGACATTCTTCACTACAGAGCGATGTATTTCCTCCGCCAAAGTTTGGTCGAAATCCTTGTGTTCCCCGAGTTATGGGCGACGAACAGATTCGACAACAGTCGGTATTCTTAAGATTTTGGACACAGAGCCAGGAACAGCACTTATGACTCCTTCCATTCAAATTGACTCTAAATTTGATTTCTCTGTTTTGTCCACACATTAGACAAATGTCTGTATTCTCTAATTCTTCTGATTGAGAGTCAGTTAAGTCTATCACTTCATAACTCATTTCTTCCGGTTTTTCCATTTCAATGATTTGGATGTCGTCGTCATTCATTGGATCCACAGAACCATTGATTGACACTTTCTTAGAGCCACTTAACGGTACTGCAGAGGACACCAATTCAAGCATATAATCGACCAAATCTTTCACTTCAGACGTCACCTCATCGTCACAATCATCGGGAATGCAGTGTTGAGACCTCTTCTCTTCATTGTTAAGTGAAAACGAGACCAAATCCAACATATAGTCAATACATTGTTTGCACTCTTCGTCGTTGTCTTCTTCAATGGTCTCATTGACTGCAGTCCACAAATTGGATGAATCATCAAATGATACCGAATTATCACTCATTGAATACATTATAAATCAAATTAAAGTTCAAAAAGTTATTAATTTTATACAATTTTTTAATAAAGTCTTAATTAATTAATTGATTTTTCAGAAAAAACAAACAAAAGGTTTGAAAAATGCCGGAAAAGTAGACAAATACTGACTGACATTCAATTAAATGATAACCCAATGGACTCTCTTTACTGTTAACACTAATATATAATTCATTAAAAATGGTTTACAATTATTTTTACTCGTATTGTCTATTCGTATAAACTGACTATTTTTTGATTCAAATTAATTCAAATTAAAGGATAATTTAGACTAAATTAGTAATTAATAATTAATTACTAATTATAATATTGAATGACTACTGTACTATATTAAGACACGTACTTTATGTCTTTGTCATATACCACCCGATTTATTATCGATATTATCGATACAAGAAATGTGTGGTTTTGATAAAATTTTAGGCACAAGAGGTCACTACAATTAATAACACAAAGTTTCGGAAAGCATGCATTCAATTCTGGTTAATAGTGACCTCTTGTGCCTAAAATTTTATCAAAACCACACATTTCTTGTATCGATAATATTGAGAAGGTGTAGATGTAGATGTAGTGTAGGTGGCACTCACACCAGTTTAATTAGCAGATGAGCATGTTTCTTTAAATAAACTCTACTGTAATTGTTTTTAACTCTCTTTTGATTTTGTGTTGCTTTAAGTTTAATGCTTTCAATAAGTTTTGTAAAAAATGTTTAAAATATGTCCAATAATTTAGTTTATAATTAATTATTTAATTATAATTATCGTTGTATTGACTATAGTTTATAAACTATAGAGAAATGTCGGAACCATTTTTGATATTAAGAGGTTCTAAAGGTCTGTATTTAGTTAACGGCGAAAAACCATTCAATGAATTGAAGTCATTGTCGGCTCAAAATACAATCCGTGCGATCGATGTCTCAAAAGATGGTCAGTATTTATGTTATGTCGACAACAATAGTGTTAAAGTCGTGTCACTTCCCGACTGTCAACTCGTTTTTGAAAAGAATGGAGTGAAAGTCAATTTTGTTAAACTATCACCAAAAGGGACGGTACTCTCCACTTGGCAGGACTTCACTCATTCCAATACTCAAAACTTCAGTTTTTATAATGTCTTCACCCAAACACTTCTTAATGGTATGTCTCAGAAGTATCCCTGGCGTTGGTGTCCCCAATGGACTGATGACGAGTCAGTTTGTGTCCGCCACTTGAACTCTGAGTTAAATTTTTATCAAAACAATTCATTTGATCGATATATCCATCGAATGAATTGTCAAAAAGTGGCAAATTTTTCGTTAATAACTAATCTTCAAACGGGTTGTCATTATATCGCCTGTTTTACCGTTGGAGTCAAAGGACAGCCAAGTTTTGTCAGAATATATCGTTACCCACACTTCAATGGACAGGCGGTCGCCAATAAAATCTTCTATAAAGCAGATAACGTCGACTTTAAGTGGAACACAAAGGGGGACGCTCTCCTTCTGGTCTCTTTTTCAGATGAAGTCCAAATCTATAATGGAGTCAAAGAATATGAAGATTTTAATGATTCTCACACAGAACTCATTGACATTCTTTGGCGTCCGTCCAATGCTTTTACAGAACCCCAAATTGAAGTCAACTGAACCGGCAAAGTAATGGGTTGGAAAGAAATTAATGTCCGCGAAATTTTACTAAATATTTAACCCGGTTGCATTAATAAATTAAATGAAATAAATAAAATTTGATAGGTATTATTTGAACATGAATCACCAAAAGTTAATTTTGAACATTAATATTAAGAAAGTAAAATTAATGTCAATATATTTGAGCAAGTCATTATCTTTTTTATTTAAATTGAAAGAAAATAAACTATTAGTAATAATTATAGAAACAAATAAATCATTTTATAAACATAAAGTTAGGCATTAGATGTGATCCAAAAATTTACAAATAGTTTATTTTTTCTATTGAAATAAAAATGATATTGACTTGCTCGCACATTCAATATTAAGAATCACTTTCTTATGATATTTTTGACTTTATTGATTCATATTCATATATCTCTTAAAATTAAAGTTCAAAATTAACTTTTGATGATTTAATTCACGTTTTTATAAGCTTTAAAAGCTTCAAAAGCCTACAATTTATGTTAAATCACAATCAAATTTAAACTAATTTAGAATAGCCATACGCAACTTCTGAACATTTACTTGATTTACCCACATATCAAAGATTATACCAAGCTAATTTTGGTTCCATTTGCTTTCTGCACGCATAGGATACTTACTATTTAGTCAGTTGCATTAAGGTTAAATGCTATACTCTCCCTAGTTTATTTAAATAGATTGAATTAATATTTTATATCAATCTTGGAGCTTTTATGTTTAAATTTTGAGAGGACATTAAATTGATGTTTGTCTTGGGAACTTATTCTGATTCCTATTGAGTGCCCTGTTTTTCTAAAAAATCTTCTGATTGATTACAAGACCAGATGGTCTGTCTAGTCATGAGACAAGTTCTTCTATACCTGTAATAATTTTTACTACTATTTAATCAATTTATTATACGAAACATATGACAACAGATTAAAAACATAATTGTTATTAATTTTAGATTAGACCTGTGCTCAAAATCGGTAAACCTTTTATTCACTCATTTAAATACTTAATTAATAATTATCTATTTATCTATTGATAACCTATTTTCTGATTTAAACTCAATATTCTGTAGTTTTGGATAATTGCTTGTGTATTCTGTCATTTGCACCAACCGTTTGATTTAAACTCTTTATAAATGTTTTTGTTTCATCCGAACTGTTCTCTCCATTGATTATCTCGCCTTCGAGTTCACATATTTGGTCTTCAATTAGATTTTTATATTCAATTAACTTTTTCATCGCATCATTAATTGATAGGCCATCTTTTAATACATAAAATGCCACCCCATTATTCATTGCGTCCAGTTTTCTGTTTTCCTCTCTAACAAATTCCCTTTCAAATGATACTATGTCATTTACTGTAGTGAAATGCAACGTTGTCATGTTAATTAGTTTATCAAACCTGAGATCTTGCCACTCATGTTCTGGCACAAATAAATTATCAGTGTATTCGATAAACTGAATATAAGGTTTACAACCAGACGAAACCTTTCTAATCTGTATAATAATTATATTTAATTAGTATAATATTAGCCAAATAATTATTAAATGCGATCACCTTGTTCATCTCTTCTGAAGATGAATACTTATTTATCTAATTTTTGAAGTAAGTTTTATAATTTTCAAGTAAATGTAATTAATTAAACTATTATAGTATAATTTGCATACCTGTCTAACAAGATGCATTTCTTCAGTCATCCCACAAATAAGTTCTCTCCATTTATCAATAAGTCGTTTCTTTTGTATTTCATTAAATGAATTATAAATAATTTCGATACCCGTATAGAGTGTGAGGGCACAGGGTTCCCATTCAATCATTGATACAAATTCTCTGTTTTCCAGTTTTGACATAATTTGTGACAATTGTTTTAATATTTTGAGAGCTCTGTTCTCATCGAACTCAAGGTTTCTAAAATCAGACTCACATAAGTCATCGAAAAGACATCCACTGAGAAATGTCTTAAATATGATCTCAAAACGATATTTGTCAGCACAGAGTCCGTAATAATGAAAGGGATATAAAGAGCGTACTTTTACTAGTCATTTGAAACGTTACTCCTAATACGTAACCATACATAACCATTCCATTGGTTTGCTTCGCCATATTTCTGGAATGGACTAATTTCAATTTGAAGGGCATCTCTTATTTCGGGTAAAACAAACTCGCGTTGATTTTTAGACTTATAAAGATTGAAAATTTGCTCCATTTTTAATGAAAACCATATGTTTCTATGCATAATAAATTCCATCTGATGTCTACATATTGTTGAATACCTTTTTTAAAGCTTATTTAATTCTAGTAAAATATTTATATCTATTCTATATCTATACTATCTTATAATAGTAACAATTCTGTATGTTTGCACAGATATAAATAGAGGAAATAAAAGGGTGAGAGAGAGAGAGGAGAGAGAGATAAAAAATTCTGAGTAGCTCAATGGGCAAAGTGTATCTCACTCAAGTATGTACATTCAATACTCAAGCTTAATTCTTTTAAACATTATTTTTAATATTTTCAATTGAATATGTTTTTAATTATTTTTTAAATTAATTTTTTTTAGAGTTTTATTGAAATTAAATCTAAGATTCAGAAACAGTTCAGAAAATGAACTGAAAAATCTCCAAAAACGCATTTTTAAACATTTTTAGCGTTTTTAACAATTTATTACAAAAAATTTAATTAAATTTAAGTTCACATAGTTTAAATTTAGCTTTCTTATCATATTTTAAATCATAAGCTATGCCAATAATTTTGAATCCATGAAGACTCCTTCACTTCATTTTGTAGGACTCCCTTATAAAATACACACATTAATTGTATAACTCAAAGTTGGTATTGATTTTGCCATGTTTATACATCCTTTAAATGTTTTGAGTTATAATTGTTATTAATTCCAATGATTAGTCATTGAATATCTCATAACTTATATAATTGATTAGTAACTTAAATATAATCGTAGTCTTTATGAATCATTACTCTATGTGTGCACACTCTATAACTTTCTTTTGTAAATACATAAAACTCAAATGACTACCAAAACTAATATCAACAATAAATGTTAGACCTCTTAATTTGGTCTCAACGAACCGTCGGGTGTCTACAATGGCGAGCTAAGCCATAGGCCTTCCCTAGGAAGGATTAGTGTTTATATTTTAAATATTAAAAATTAATAAAATTTAGTAAAAATTAATTAAAATAATCAAAAACTTCTGAAGTTTTGAGAGGACTCGAGAGAAAAAAAAGATTATCAATTCATTTAAAACATTCTCGCTCTTTAAGTGTGACTTAACTGTTCAGTCAGTGTTTAGTTCAAGTGTTCAGTTGTGCCCTCACCAGATTTAGTCATTAAATATTAATAATTATCTGTTTAAAAGTCTAATTTAAAGTTAAATTAATTGCAATCAAAATATATTTTGTGAACACTTTTTTCAGTCAAAAAACTTTAATATAAAATAAAAGTTTAAATATTTTTGTTTTGTTTGTGAGACGTTTTTCGTAAAGTTTTTTCTTTAAGAATTGTATTGAATTAAGTACTGAAAAAATGTGTGACACAAGTAGTGAACTGTCAGAAAATCCAAGTCTGGACTCAGGTTTTATGAGTGGAACTGATGGTATCGATGATGAGAGACAAGAGCTTTTGTCATATTTAGATAACTTGAATACAATTGACTCTATTTATTCATCAAATAATTTTCTGACTGCGGACTAATCAATATCGACAATCAAACCGTCGATTACTATGACTCTGAATATCAATACAAATACTGGTCTGATTTTGGCCACAACTAAGACATCAGTCAATTGTGTTGACAGATATGGTAAACAATGGTCTCAAAGCCATTCATTAGTCGAAAGTCTTAACGACGGGAATCACTTGGTTTTTAAAAAAGGAAAGGTAGTTGACTTGTGTAAAGGTCGTCATTCATTGCCAAGCTATTAATAAGTGTATTGTAGTCGAAATTCAGTGAACTACATATATTTTACACTATCTGTTCCCCACCCCAGTGCCCCTGAGACTGAAAACTTGGCAAAAACCCCCTTTAAAATTGAGATTTGGTAGGCCTTATACCCTATCCGAGCGACAAAATTTAGGGTAGTATTTACGATAATATCCCTACCTACTGCCGCGGCAATATTTTCGGGTTTTTCGGGCTTCGGGAACCGGATTTAACTGGATTTAGCGGTAAATCTCCGAAAAATACCCCCTCCTATACAAAAGTTATCCAATACATGAATCTTATCCGAAGGGTTGCAAAAAACAACCAAATTCTTTTTAAATAAAGTGGTTTCACCTGACCGGGTAACATCTTGGCTTCTAATTATAGGACACCAAACAATCAAAACAATATTGATTTTTTAGGTGTTTTGTTTATAGGAGTCTTATAGGAGACTTATAGGAATCTAGGTCATGACCGTATTCTTAGAAAACGTTATAGAAAACATTAAATATGAAAGTTCTTGTTCAACATTTTAAAATTATTCTAGTTTACTTTCAAATGATATTTTTACAAGTTTTTAATGTTTTTGTTGTGAATGTGCTTGCTCATAGTAAAACAATAATAGTTTTAACTGGAAAAAAATCATTGAGATTTATTGAAAAAATTAAAAGTCTGGCAGCACTTCACATGTTTAAGGACTTGATATTCTGCGACTAAACTCACACAAAATCAATATTCAAAAGTGTGTAAACAATATAGCGTTCAAAATGTATGGAAAGTGGGTATTACTTTAAAATTGGAAACTTTTTTATCATAAAATATTTATAAATAGCATTAAAATTTATTAAAATTATGTTGATGTATATGATATATAAATGATATATATTATATGGTTAATAAAATAATATTGCATATAATATTCAACTTTTAATTGATATTAACTTGATGACTTTTATTATAAAAGTTTTATAACTATTTTAAAAACAAATATACAGAAGTAATATAATTTCTATTAAAAAATCTAAGAGGTCGCAATTTAGAGGGTTGCATGGGTCGCATTAAATAAAACAATAAATTAATCCTCACCTTTTGTAATGTGTTATTCATTATTTGAATAAGGAGGCAATCAGTGGATTCCTGAAAAAGTCGACTAAATTCAGTATTTAACTGAATTAATAATTTTGAAATTCAAGATTATGTAACTTGCACATTTTTTCAAAAATCCCTTCCTTTTTGAATCGATTCTCCAAATAAAAAGCATTTACAATGAAATGTGTGTTAATATATTTAGTGAATGTTCCACAATATTCTCTGTTATCGAATTCATGTCACAAATATCATCGCCATTGAATGGTGAGTTAAATAATAAACTTAAATTAGCTTCTTTGCGCGACGGCAATATTTTCGGGCTTTGGGAACCGGATTTAACTGGATTTAGCGGTAAATCACCGAAAAATTACCCCCTCGTATACAAAAGTCTTACAATACATGAATCCTCTCCGAAAGGGTACGAAAAACAACCAAATTCTTTTCAATTAGATAAAGTTTCACCTGACCGGGTAACACATCTTAGCTTTTAATTATAGGACACCAAACATTAGGATATGTTTGGATACGGTTTCGAGAAGCGTATTCTCCAACCATATTATCTTCGGAGGAAATCCTCGATACTAAAAATCAATAATTAAAATAAGATTCTTCATTATTAATTAAACCCGAGCTAATTATTTGCGGAATCTATCATTAAAAGCTGTTTTCTTTTACCTTGATATAGTTGTCAAATAAATGAATGGCCAAACTGTCAACTAAATCGAGGTTAAACGATAACGAGGTACACTCGTACTCCCTCCACTTCTGAAGTCCTCTGAATGTGAAAACCCCCTGAAATGTGAACTAAACCCAAAGACCAGAATCACTTCCTTAGAAAATGCATTATTGAAAACCTCTACATTTGAAACCCTCTCTATTCTAAATGTAAACACATTTTAGAATATTGTTATAGCTTTGATAGCACCTCCTATTTTGAACTTTTTTTTCAAAACTCTAAAATCTTATCATTTCAGCCAAAAGTGAAGAAATTTTTAAAATTGTTTGAAACCATATTTTGATTTTAATAATAAAATGAAATCGAAAAAGCAATTAATGTGAAATTATCTGAGTTTTGATGACAAAATAAAATTGATTAAAGATAATAAAAGGCTGACCACTCGAACAACTAATACTAATTTTCCCCAAAAATCTGATTTTAATACAATTATTGATAATTAAAACTTATTGATTACAATATAAAAGGGCAGACCTGACTTTTGGGGCGTTGGAGGTCTGTCTTTTCATAAACTGATTAATAATTGAATAAAGTTTAATATAATTTTTGAATACTTATTAGAAATGTTCAGACCGAATCCTTTAGTAAAACACTGTTGAGGTTAAGATATATGTGAGACACTATTTAAGACGGAATCCGTGTTAGGAAATATGGATTCAATGAATAATAAATAAGTTATGAAATGTTTTCTTATTTTAGTTCCAAAGCGTTTTCAAAGAGAAGATTATTTTAATCATAGCGTTATGTCTTTCGTTAGTTTATTCTTAAGTTTACTTTTTTTAATAACCTATATAATTAAATTAAAAATAACCTATATACATGGTGCATAATTATCCAATATCACCTGATTTAAGAACTGGAGATCTCATGGAGTTCTAAAATGGTGAAAAAATTATCTCCAAAAATGAGATGAAAATAAAACTGAATTATTAGTAGTGATTCGCAGCTTGTAAGCTTATTTATTTTCATGTTCAAAATAACGTTACAAATAAGTGAAGTAGGTATTTTCAATAATGAACTTGTTACCAAGAATACAATAAATGTTTTTCAGTTTAACTATTTTAATCTGTTTAATAGTAATAGTATATTTGAATATCAAAATTTGAAATTTTACTATAGAGTAACATTTGCCCATCACTAAATATTATCTATGTAAATGAATAAAAAAATAAATGTAACAATTGTAAACTTGAAAATATGTAATATATATATGTAAATTATTTACATATAATCTATAAATTTTCAATATGTAATTTTTAGCCCTAATATATATATATATATATATATATATAGTTTTGAATACACATTAAAAACTGTATTTTTATAAATAAGAGCTAAACGTTTATTTATATTAATTTTATTGATTAAGAAATTCAGTACAAAAGCAATGTTTATCTGTAAAGACTGACACATAGCGTTAGTCCTGTTCCACAGACAACAGTTGTAGCCAGTACGCAATTGACTGAGCGCGGGGCACAGTTCCTATTCGCCTCCTATAGATCACTGCAATGCCGGGCTGTTAACTAAGATCCGATTAATCGGTGGCTGT
>JAQGBR010000120.1:0-18472 GCA_034698525.1 Achipteria nitens | reverse complement strand
AATATCGTTGCAAAACTTTAAAAAAGGCAAATTAATTGAAATAAGCATTGAATAAATATTGATTATAAATTGAAGACGAATTCAACGGTTTTCATAAAATACAAAACAGTGAAAGCGATTAACTGTTAAAAAATTAAAATTATTTTTAAATAATTATAAATTAGATTAGAAACTGTTTATAAAAATCAAATTTATTCTAATGATATAAAATACATTAAAGAATCTTGTTAGCAACAGTATATACATATATATTATATTAATAGTTTTTAGATAATTATTATATTAGTGTTTATTTTCTTAAACAATTCATTGCAATTAGATTTTGAGTTTATTCTATCTTTTGTTTTTTATTTGGGGGTTGATTTTTAGCTTTTAGGGGATCACTAGTTTCTTCTGAAATATTTTCAATTCTTATTTTTGTTTCAAAAAACTTCCTTAAAATTGGATCTTGGTTTTCCAAAAGTATCTTAAAATCAGAAATATTTACATCATTTAAAACAATATTCTTTTGCAGAGAAATATCTTTCAATTTATCTAACAATTCACTGCAATCAGGTCTCAAATGATAGTCTTCTGGAGTCAAACACTTTGATATCATATCCACTAATGATTTGAATTTTGTCTCAAAAGTTGTATTCAAATATTTCGATAAATATTTATCACTAAATAATAACTGAATTAAAAATTAAATTAAAATTATTAAATAAAATACTTACAAATTTTCACAATTTTTAAGATTTCTAATTGTTTTGATATTATCTTCGAATCCAAATATTTCGGTCGCAATGAGTGCCAGACTATAGATATCAGATTTTGTATTATAGTTATTTGAAAACAACACTTCGGGTGCCATATAGGGAATTGATCCCACCATTCGAGTATTATTAATAGATTTATCGAAGATTTTTGATACTCCAAAGTCACATAACTTTAAAACCCTTCCATAAATGATTTCAGAGATGAGAATATTCTCAGGCTTTAAGTCTCTGTGAATTATCGGTGGTTTCAATGAATGCAAATAATTAACGCATTCTATCAGTTCTTTCAATAATTCAAAGGAAATATAATAATTAAAAGTTATTAGATTTTCTTCCTTAGGCTTTAATTTTAAGAATTCTTTCAAATTTATTGGACACAATTCCATTTGAATGAATAGGTGTGTTTTGATTGTACGCCAGTCAACTTTTCCCTCAATCCAAGAGTCAAAATATTGGACCACAAAATCATTGCTAAGATTTGACATTAATTTAATCTCTTTTAAATCCAATTTACCTGAAATGGAATTTTATATTAAATAATTATTTTTAAATGACTCTCAAATATATTACCATTGATTTTCATTATTTTAATTGCATAGTCAAAATTATTTGCTTTTTTCTTAACATGATAAACAGTGCCAAAGCCTCCCTCCCCAATTTCTTTTATTTCATCGAAAAGAGTTTCGTATTTTGTTTCAAAAATCATTTCATTTTTTAAAATCAAAATCTTTTCTTTTTCATTGAAATGAATTTCCTTAGTCATTAAATATCCCTCTTTTGATATTTCAATAGTTTTCATAAAATAATTCATTTGTTGTGAATAATAATCTCTAATAATTTTAAAATCTGTTTTAATTAATTCATAACTATAATTATATTGATTGTGTTTGAAACGATAAACACAATCTTCAGTCTGTAATAAACAATAATCACCGCAAAATAAATCCATGAAATAATATTTGCTTTTTATTTCAATTATTTTTTCATTCGACTGAATAAATTCAAACACTTTTCCATTTGAGTCCAAAATAATAAACATTTCACGAGAATCATCATCAGAGTCAGATTCGATGTAATATTCATTGACAAAATCATTATCATAATCAGAATAATAATAATAAAAAACTTTTGTTACATATTTAAGAGCAATCAATTTCGGAATAAATATGTGATCACCCTTTTCAATTCTTCCCCAATAATAAGCATTTCCATCAAAACTAACCGCAAAAGACTTTGAACCTGCACATTGAATGAATTTGATTTTCTCTTTAAGATCTATTTCTATTGGACTCAAAATATAATCATTCTCTTTCTTTCCACATCCAACCTGTCCATATTTATTTTCACCCCATCCATAAACCATACCTTCAGTTGAAAGGGCTAAACAATGATCATGACCAAAAATTATTTGAATTATATTTTTTTCATCTAAATATGAGATACTTTCAGGTCTTAAATATTCTTCAAATTCACTTCTAAACCCTCTTGCTAATTGTACAGAATAATTATTTCCCCACGAAAAAATTTTATTCCTATCATTTCGCGCAAAAATCAAACTTCCTCGATCTCCTACATAAAATTCTTGAATATTCTGATCTCGTAATTCAGTAATTTCTGTGTATTCTAATATTCTCTTGTTATGTCCTAATCCCAATTTTCCATTTTCATTATTACCAAAACAATAAACTTTGTTGTCATTCATTGCAAAAAAGGCAAAATAATTGACAAAATCTCTTCCCGACTGATAATAATATTTAACATTACTTTCGAGAATTTGTGGCAAATCATTGGAAAAACGAAACTTTCTTAAACTTAAATTAATGTCGTTTTCTTCAAAACTTTTTTCATTTAAATCAATTGTTTTAAATCGTTTTATCAAAGGTTCAGAAATATTATTGTTCTCAAAATCCAAAACAAATAATTGATTTTCTTTTATATGAATTGTTTTATAAGTTATTTGAAATTCATATAAAAAATACTCGAATATTGTTTTGTAAGAAGTCTTAATTTTTGATGAATTCTCAAACTTATAAACACAATCTTCTGTTTCACAAATTACTTGACTGTTATTAACACACAAATCAATTGTTTCTTTACCTCCAATTTGTTCATTTAAGTCACAGATTTGTTTGAAATCAATTTCATTATTCTTTTCACACAATTTATAAATAATTCCTTCAACTGATAGAACGTGTAAACGTATGTAAACACTGTAATTGTCTATTGTTTCTAATATAGATTTAATCTTGATAGGTGTGTTTAAAATAATTGGAATAGATATTAGGTGATTATTAATTCTTCCCCAGTAATAAATATTTTGATCAAAACTAAGTGCAAAAGACATATCACTCGTGCAGTGAATGGATTTGATTTTCTCTTTTAAATGGATTTCCATTGGAGATGAAATATTACTCTCTTCTCTTTCTCCACAACCAACCTGTCCACTATAATTACTACCCCATCCATAAACCAATCCATCAGCTGAAAGCGCTAAACAGTGTTTATTACCAAAACTGATTTGGATTATATTTTTTTTATCAAAATATGAGATCTTTTTTGGTTTTAAATATGCTTTATATTCGCCATCAAGTCCAGTAGATTCACTTATAAATCCTCTTGCCAATTGTCCATACTCATTATTACCCCATGAGAATATTTCATTTTTCTCATTTCGTGCAAAGGTAAAATTAAACAATCCTTGATAAAACTCTTGAATATTTTGATGACACAATTCTTTAATTATTTTGTAGTTTTCATTATTTTTAATTATTTCATTATTCCAAATATCACCCAATCTATTCTTAATATCTTCTCCAAAACAATTAAAGACTTTATTGTTATTCAAAACACAATAACCGAAATAACTATATTCTAGATCCTCTTCATCAAAATATTTCGAAACATGAAATGTCTTAATATTTTGCCCATAATTTGGAGGAAAATCACAAAAAACACTAAAACTATTTATAATTTCAGACATTTTCACAATCAATAGTAAACAATGGATTACAACAACTATTTGAGATTTGATTAGTTAGTGTTACTAAGAGCTGATCACTAAGCTAGATACTTTAAACACAAAATTCATAATTTATATAATTGAAAGTTTAATTTATTTAATGGCTTGTCTTAATTAAAAAATAATTTGTTGTCAATCATAACTATAAATACAAAATAATTTCAATTATATTTTTAAAATATAAATTAAAACATTCCACTTATCAGAAGTTAATTCATTGATTTTATACAATAACTATTTACAATCAGATCTTGTTTTATATTGTTTTATAAAGACAAAACTATTTGAGAATAGATAAGATAACTTTATGAAGAGATATTTAGTTAAAACAATCTTCTATTATATGATCCAGTGACATTCCTAGACATTTAAATACACAAACAGTTCAAAATGTAATCCAGTTTGTTTTCCAGATTTTAAATGTTATAAATATTTCAAAGAATAATATTTTCTTATCAATTAATAAAACAGACACTTTAGTAGATAATGACATATTTGTGTAATGAATAGTGACAAGAAGGTCACCGTATGTACTTTTTTATTTTTGTGAAGAATAGAATAAAAAATTTAATTGTAATCACTTTAGAAATACAACCTTGGACTTTAGATAAAATTAAAAATGTCACTAATAGTTTAAAATGCCAATCCAAACTAAAATGAAAAATTACATAGCTTGGCGATCTAGAAAATAGTGGCTTTTTATCACTTTAAAAGGACATTATTTTATCTGCAAATATTTTTAAATCAGCGGAAAAAACAGTCAAATTGCAATGTTTTATGGTGTGTCGATTTTTTGTGATTCTATTCCTAATAATGTCAAACACCAGCGCTTCTGTCACTTTGTGTTTTCAATTTTATTTATCATCTTAATAATTAAAAAAGCGTACTTTTTCAACCTCCAGTATATTGTAACTGTTTAGATGGGAGCGAAGGATCAAAACCATTGTCACCAAGTAAATTTTTTCTAAATAAAACACTTGAAAATTATTAACAAAATTATTCAAAAACCTTTTAAATCATTTCTCAAATTTATTCTTTTATTTAATCTATACTTTAATTTATTTAAGAATTGAGTTTTACATTTAAAAATTTTATAAAAAAGTCCTCTTGATTATTTTCTATTTCAATGATTTTAAAATTTTGATATTCTTCTGAGTTTATCAATTCATTTTTATCGACAGCCCATTCATTATAGATTGGTAACAGATCAGCACAATTGGGTCTCAATTTGTATTGAGGGTTAAGCATTCGTTCAGTCAGTTTATGTAATTCAATCCATTTTAGTTTCAACTTTTCATTTTCAGTAATTTTATTATTTGATCTAAAATCAAATATTATTTTAATTAAAAATACTTATAAGAAATAACTTACGAATAGATATCGAAAGCAAACAATTCTTGTGATATAATACTTAAACTATAGATATCCGATTTAGGACTGACTCTACACTGGTGAACTTCTTGAGCCATATAACGAAGTGTACCGCAATTATTCGAAAGAGTAATCGTATTGTTTTCTAATGGAATGGCTAAACCAAAATCAGCAAGTTTCAAAAATCTATTGCTAATAGAATTTTCAGAAATCAATATATTTTCGGGTTTGAGGTCCCTATGAATTATCGGTGGATTAGATTCGTGTAAATATTGAACGCATTCCAGAAGTTCTTTAAATAATTGACACGAAATGAAATACTCGATAGTATTCATTGGTTTTGATTCGTCTCTCAAAACGAATTTGGATTTTTGTTGAATAATATTCTTGAGATTATCGGAACACAACTCCATTTGAATGTAAAGATTATATCCATGAATCCATGAATTATAATATTTGACTATGAAATCCTCCCTTAAATTAGCCAATATTCTGACCTCTTTAAGTATATCGGTATTTTGAGGGTCTGTTTTATTATTATGTTAAATTATTTATACTTTTATTTCAAAATGAATTTAAATTCCTTTAATTGGGATCTTCTTTAAAGCGTACATCTTTTTTTCCAAATTGTGTTCAACTTTAAAGACTTTACTAAAAGCTCCCGAACCCAATTCACTCAAAATATCGAAAGTTTTACTGACTCCAGAGTTATCAGATGGAGCTATAAATTTTGAATCATTTTGTGATTCCCTAATATTTTTAGACCAATTAATTTCATTCATATAAATTGTTTCATGCGTTAATTTGTGTTGTTTTGTGAAATAATTAAATGGAAAATTATAATTTGTATTTAAGATTCTGTTTCCATATAATTCATAGACAATATTTTCTTTAACAGCTATTCCGATATGACGATTTTCATAATTAGAAACTGAATGCAAAGAATCGAAATATATTTGACTTTTTATTAATTTCGGTAATTTTTGATATAAAACTGTTTTGTTTTCATCGCTGTATTGTCCACAAAAATAAATGTTTCCATCATTTGTTAAAAAATATGTACATCCGGATGATTGACAAATATTTGTTACATTCGATAAATTGCTTATTAATTGTGGTTCGAAAACTATTTCATTTAAATTCAATTCATGACCCAATTTGCAAAAGTTATTATAACCCCAACTATAAACCAATCCATCGACAGTTATAGCAAAAGAATAAATAAATGCACTATAAATTAATTTAAACTTAATGTTTGTTTTCAATTCAAGAGGTGCAGTAATTCTGGTTCCAAATACTTGTCCACATCCTATTTGCCCATCTTTATTATAACCCCATCCATAAATAATTCCATTTGATGTAAGCGCCAAAGAATGAACTGAACCACAACTTATTTGAATAATTCTTTCGTTTTTGGGAAATAATATCTCTTTTGGTTTTAAAAATACATTATTATTACTTTGAAAACCTCGTCCTAGCTGACCATAGAAATTTACTCCCCAGCCATATATATTATTTTGATTACCCATTGCTAAAACAAATCTCTTTCCAATTGAAATTTGTTTGATATTTTTGTTGGATAATTCATTTATAACTTGCGGTTTATCAACAAAATGATCATGGCCAAAACCACAGACACCATTAAAATTTGATCCAAAACTAAACACTTTATCATCAGATGTTATAAAGAAAGCGTTTGAACCCTTTCGGTCGTTGAATATATGAAAAGACCTAATGTTTTCTTCAAATTTTTTATTCGTCCATAACATTTCCAACTGATCCAAAATATTGTTTTCATGTTTTACTTGAAATATCTGATTATAAATATCATCGAAACAGAATTCAATTGTTTTATAACTCATTTGATATTCTTTGGCATAAAATTCAAAAATCCCTTTATATTTAGTTTTCACAAAATTATTACGAAACAATTGATATATTCCTTCACTATTGACTGCAATCGGTATTGAATAGAGTTGTTTAAAACACGGAATTGAATTCAATGAATTGAATTCTATTTTATAATCCAAAAGTTTTGGTATTATTTCATATAAATCAAAATTATTATCGTCTTTATATTTTCCACAGAAATAAATAAAACCGTCATTTGTCAGAAAATATGTCTGTCGGCCACCAAAACAAATATTTTTAACATTTTTTATTTCAATTAATTTCGGTTCACTAATAATCTTCTCTTTTTCACAATTATGTCCTAATTCACAGTATTGGTTATGACCCCAACTATACACTAATCCATCAAATGTTAGAACAAACGATTCATTAAAATCACAATAAATTGATTGAATTTTTGAATTTGAAAATGATTTCAATTTTGTTGGAATTAGAATATCCTCTCCTTTATTAAGTCCGTAATCAATCTGTCCAAATTTATTAACACCCCATCCATAGATACTACCTTCGTTTGTTAATACCAGACAATGAGCAGAACCGCATTGAACTTGTTCAATTATTTTACTGTTTATGCTAGATACTATATTTGGTTTTAAATATTCATCACTTTTATAACCTTGCCCCAATTGTCCATGACGATTTTTACCCCAAAGTAAAACTTTTCCTTCAATATTTAGAGCACAAATAAATGAGTATCCAATTGAGAATTGTTTGATATTTTGATGACACAATTCAGGTATAATTTGTGGTTCATTAACGACATTATTATGTCCTAAACCACAACAACCAAAAGTGTTTTCTCCGAAACCATAAACCAAATCATTATTAGTTATAAATAAAACATTAAATCCTTTGTTGTCATCGAAAACATAAAAATATTTTATCTCTTTTTTTAGATTTACATCAATATTAGAACAAATATCGAATTGATTTATTAATTGACCCAGTGACATTTTTAAACAATTGAAAACATAATAATTTCTTTAAAAGTCAATAAAAAAGGAAACCATTTTTGTTTTCATTTTTTGTTATCAATATTTAATCATAAATTCTTAAAAATAAACATTTTATTAGATAAAAGCATACCTGTTCAAAGAATATGTGATTTCTTAACTCTATTAGAAAATGTTTTTCTCTAAATATTTTAATCGAAATCTATAGAAATTTTAAGTAAGGCATACCATTTAATTGATTTAAGGCTAGGGAATTGAGATCAAAACAAACATTTTTCTGAAATAGTATTGCATTCAATTAGCAAACAATAGAAATATTTTAATATTTCTAAAACATTAAAGCTATGTTATAGTAAATATCCTATTATTTATTATTGATTTATATGAACTAAAGAACAAAGACTGTTTTTCTATTGATAGTTGATATTAGATGACAAGTATTAAGAATATTAACATGGACAATCGTCTAAATCTTTGATAAAATGATTGTTATAAATACTTTCTCATAGATTTATCTTCATTTTAACTTGAACCCTTCGATTGCAAACAAAAATCAATTTAATCTGGATAATAAATTAAATTAATCTGAAACAGATTTGTCTTTTAATATTTTCTTATATAGTCTTTTAGTATTTGAGATAGACAAACCGGCTACTGGTTTCGCCTTGATCTTACTCATTTCTACAGTTTGAACTATCCAAATATTATCGCAACATTTCAGATTAGATCATTTAAAACAAAAACCTTTACTCAAATGAAATAACATTTAAATGTCAAAACAATTGAGAATTTGATAGAAATATCGATAAATTAAATATTTGAAACACAACTATCTTTATTCTGTCTTTGATTTTGATTACCAGCACTTGAAATAATAAGTACTAATTTAAGGCACAAATTATAAGATAAGGCTTTCATTTCGAGTTTGGCTAAAATTGCAATAGGTCACTATTTTTTATTACATTGTAATTTCAAGTAAAGTTAGTTTTGACAAATTAATAATAATTTGTTCAGGTTTATCGAATTAAACTTAAATAAGGTCTTAATTAATACTTCGTTTATTTATTGTATTATTGATATCTAAACAAATATTTTATTTTTCAGAGTTAAAGCATGTTTTATAATATTTGGATAATTTTAATCTTATTAATTAGTAATGCAATCGCTGAATGTCCTACTAATAAATCAATATTAGCACCATGTACATGTGAATATAATTATATTACGTGTGCGGGAAATGATGAAATGGATCTATTAAAAATATTTGAAAGATTGGATGAATCACATAATAATACACACTTCGCAGGAATCTATATAAACAATACATTCATCAAAGAATTAAAGGCAAATACATTCAGAGAATTCACTTTCGATTATTTATTTATCGATGAATGTCTAAATCTAACAACGATTGATAAAAATACGTTCAATGAAACCAATTTGGTAACCGATTATCTTGTAATTCGTTATAACTCAAAATTAAGTTCACCGGATAATTCAATATTTGAAATGTTGAGTAAATTCAAAAATGTCAGTTCCATTTATTTCTTTAATAATAATATACGAGTGATTCCCTCGAAAGCATTCAAACCTATTAATGGTTACCAAGATAGATTGACAAATTTATGTATTGGAAATCCAAATGTTGAAGAAATAGGAGAAAAACCATTTTATTATTTAAACTCATTGACCAAATTAGGAATTCAGAACACAAACATTTCATTTCTTTCATCAAATGTTTTTGGATTTGAAAATAAATCGGATAAACCATTTGAATTAAATATTTATCTGAATAAGTTTATGAAAAATTATAACATCTCTCAGAACGCGTTTTTATCACTCAAAAGACCCACTGAACTACAAATTGACTGGGATAATGATTATAATATTCAATATTTGGATGAAAAGGTATTCCTTCCTTTCTTATTAGAGAACAAACTTAACAAGATAATCACACATCAATTGTTAGACTGCAACGACTGTCGAAATTTTTGGCTCAAAAATAATTTAAATATTCAATATAGATTCAACCGCTTGAAGTGCTCAAATGATAAAAACATAGACGACAAGGATAATTTTATAAAATGCAATTCATAAGTTTATATTATGATTAAATGAGTGAAAAAAATATAATGTATTAATATTATTTATTTAAATATTGATATTCACAATAAAATATATATAAAAAAATTTAGTAGATGTTTTAAAATATGAAATTGTCAGAATTTTAATAACTATCACCGGACTGGAAAATGATGACCTTGTAAAAATGTCTTTATTATATGGTTTTATTTTTATTATTATTATTTTGGGTCCGATTATTCAAAATTATAATTCAAATAAGTTATCGAATAATCTAATATTAAAGCACTTGATAAATTGTATTCAATGACCTCTCTTAAAACAATTGAAATAATTTTATTGAAAATAAATTTCATTAAAGATACAGATTCTAAGTCAAGTGTCATTCCATCCCCACATTTAAATCTATAAATTGATTCTCAAATAAATAAGTTTTAAAAACATTTTTTAAAAATTTTCTCATTAAATAAAAATAGAGATTAGTAATGAGGAGGCATCGCAAAGTAAAAATATCTTTAAATTATTCATGAACATTTTTTATGAATAAAATAATGTGAACTTATATTTTTACTAAATGAATCAAGATAAAATTCACCAAAGTTCATAAACTACGAAAAATATTTTTTAAACAAAGTGGCTCCAAGAGTCACTTTTTGCGAGCTGTGGTAATGAGGGAAAGTGCAGGTTAATTTGTTATTCAAAATTTTATATGCTTTTACTCACTTTAGAATTTCATCATGTTTGAATGTTTATCTTATATAATATTTTTAATAATATAATTTTAAAAATATTAGTCTTTGAAAGAAAGTATTTTGAATAATTGTAATAATCTGTTATTTATTATCAAATCTACTGAAAACTGTAATTTAAAGATTATGAGCTATTGTTTAACTAATGATTCAAATTAATTTAGATACGAAATCTTTTAAATTTTATTAATGCAAATATTAAAATTATTTTAATACGATAAATTTTAATAAATATTATGACATAATGAGGAAATAATTAGTGTTAAATCAAATATCAATGAGTATTGTATCAATTAGAAACATATGTCTATTAATATATGGATGTTAATAGGATGAACGCCTGCGCTATGGCTGAGTGTTTTAATTTTAAAAAAAATAATTTTACTCAATTAAATAAAAAACGGGATCAGTTCCTAAAACAATTGGAAACCAAAAAAGTTATCAGTGCTAAAACAGTGTCAAATTGGATCACAGAATTAGTAAATTGTGTCACTCATGGCATTATTCGCGATAATGAGTCTGTTTCGCAAACGCCTACTAATTCAGATTCACATAACATCTCATCACAGGAAGAGTCAGACATTGAGACCATAACCGATGACACCGACAACAAAAAACTGGTACCAATTGAAGAAAGAGTGGAAAACATTGAAAGACTAATAGAGAAACTGATTAAACCCGAACATCAAAACCGTAGTCACGTGAGAAACACGTTTTTTTCAAAACGTAAACAAATCCCAAAAGTTTATAAAAATTCAAATTTTAACTCAAATTCAAAGAAGTGTTGGATATGTCACAAATCAGGACATCTCTCATATAACTGTTATTATAATCAAAATCAAAACCGATTTAAAAGTTATAATCAATACATCCCAACAAATCAAATGACTAAAACTTTCAACAGTTTTTTAGTGGATGCAAACACTCAACAAACAGGACCTCCGATACAAAGACAAGAAGTTTTGACAGCTCTACCCAATTATCATATGTATTACCCACAAACCAACAGTCAATTCCTACCAAATCAACAGTTCGTAAGAAATTAAATATATTTTTCTCTAACACCAGAAGTATAGTAAATAAAATAAATGATCTGAAAACCAGTGTTTATGAAAATAATCTGGATATCTGTGTTTTAAACGAAACCTGGTTAAACAATTACATTCCAGATCAATCTATTCTAAATAATTATACAATTTTTAGGAAAGACAGATCACAGCAGAGGGGAGGTGGGGTTCTAATTGCTGTTAAAAATGACTTAAAATGTAATCAAAAGCTAATTTTGTCTGAATTTGAAGACTTATTTGTCGAGATTTACATAAAAGATATGAAATTATTATTTAATACTTTATACAGACCTCCAAATATTTCAATTGATTTTAAATCTTATTCAGAAAATGTTTTTAATGAAATTGATTTTACATTTTATGATTTTAAATGTTTTTTAGGGGATCTAAACATCAATTTTAACAATAATTTAGATATTAATGTTATTAAACTAAAAGAAAGTTTTTTATATTTTGGTTTAAATCAAACAGTTTTGAGACCAACATATCCTTCAAAAGACCCAAAAAGTATTTTAGATCTTATATTCACAAACAGAACAGATCTGATATCAAATATGAATATTACTAACAATTTGAATAAAAACTGTGATCATCTCTCGATATATTTTTCATTAGACATAAACTTTAGATTAAATAAGAGTAAAACAGAAAAATATTTTGATTATAACTCAGCGAATTTAATCTTGTTTAATGATAAATTGCAAAACATTGATTGGTTTGTCTTAACTCAAAATAGCTATGATATCAATGATATATTTGAAATAATTAAACAAAAATACAATAATATTTTACAAGAATCAATTGAATCAAAAATAAAAATAATAGGAAATAAAAAACCATTTAATAAATTTATCAGAAATCTTATAAAAATGAGACGAAAGTTGAAAAAATTGAATAATAATTCAAATTATTTTGAAGCCAAATATGAATATATCTCTAATAGAATTGGTTTTGAAATAAAAAAATATGAGTCAAAAGAAATAAATAAAATGATTGACAAATCAAATAATTTTAAGCAATTATATCAAAGAATAAGGAATTTGAGTAAAACACAAAACATTAATTCATTTATAAATGAAAATAATGATACGATTACTGATAATACTATAATAGTTGAAAACTTTAAAAAAGTTTTTGAATCGAAATTTAAGGCAAATAATATGGAAATAAATTCAAATATTTTGATTCATAATACAAATTATGATAAATTAGACAAATTTGAAATATCTATGAATGACATATTTATTGCTATAAAACAATTTAAGGCTAACAAAGCAAAAGGGATTTCATTCATTGATAATATAGTTATTAAAAACTGTTTGAATGGAATTTCAAAACTATTTTATTTTCTTTTTAATAAAATCTTATTTTTTGAAAAAATTCCAAATGAGTTAAAAACAGCGATAGTTAGCCCAGTATTGAAATCTAATAAACCTAAAAATCAATTTTCAAGCTATAGATGTATTTCAGTGCAACCAAACATTTATAAAGTATTTGAATATATTATGTTAAATAAATTAAAACCCTTTCTTGAAATGAAACAAATTATTCCAAAATGTCAATATGGTTATAGAGATAAAATTGGGATAAGCAATATTCATATAGATATTCAAAATCAAATTTATCAGACATTTAACTCTAAAAATTATATTGGTATTGACATAATATTTCTCGATTTATCGGATGCTTTTGACAGTGTTTCGCACAAGAGATTGATATTAAAATTAGAAGAATATGGTATTTCTGGAAAATTTAGAAATATTATTGCTGAAACATTTGAAAAAAGAAAGCAAATAATAAAATATAATGATATGTACTCATCAGAAATTGAAGTAATTTCAGGTGTTCTGCAAGGTGGCGCAACTTCGCCCACATTCTTTAATGTATATCTTGCAGAACTTAACAATTATTTAAATTCAGATATATATATGTTTGCTGACGATATTGTTTTACTCAAACCTATCTTTGAAATCAATGATTGCTTTATTCTTCAAAATGATTTGAATACAGTTAAGATGTTTTTTGAACAAAATTTTCTCAGATTAAACCCAACTAAATGTGAATATATGAGAGTAGGAATGAAAAACTCAGAACTGTTTGATTATAAACTTAATGAAATATCTGTTAAAAATGTTGTTATTCATAAACAAATTGGTGTTATTTACGATAACAAAATGAATTTTGATAGTCATGTAAATGAAATCACAGCTAAAGCCATAAAAAAGTTTGGTTTCTTAAAATTCATTTGTAAAAGAGTCGACTCATTCACATTTTTGAGATTATATCATACATATGTTTTGCCTATTCTTGAATTCAGTAATCTCTGTCTGACATATAATAAAACCCAATCTAAAAGAATTGAATCCGTTCAAAAAAGGATTACCAAGTATATATGTATGAAAATGGGCAAAAGTGATATGAAATATGAGCAGAGACTCGAGTTTTTAAAAATTATTACTTTAGAAAAACGTAGAAAAATACAAATCTTAAAATTATTATTAAAAATTAAATCCCGATATAAAGATATTCCACAAAAATGGTTGAATGAAATAACATTCTATGAAAACTCAAGAAATGGTATTTTCGCTAAAAATAATTTTAATCGTTTGACTAAATCAGATAAAAACATATTTGACTTTTCTATTAATTTATTTAATAATTTACCAAAAAATGTAAGAAATGAGACAAATATATCAAAATTTGTAAAACTTTTAAATGAAATTTTATAGTTTGTATTTAAGGCAAGTTCTTGAATAAACATTATTATTATTATTATTAAAAATAAAAGTTTTAAGAAATTGGAATATTTTAAAATATTCTAAAAGCGTTAGTTTATTCGACAGAAAACTAATTATTCTTGATTAATTTTGTCGTAAAATAATTCCTTAGCTTCTGAATTTTTAGGATTAAAACATTGATTATTTATTAATTTTGATTTTTATTAACATAAAATTTAAAAATAAAAGAGAATAAACATTCATAAAATGTCAGCATTATTTAATTGATTGGTTAAAAAAATATTTTTCAACTCCTTAAATTGCAAAAATTAAATTGATTTAATTTTTATAAGCGAAACATAGGCACTTGTTTATAAAATTACAGTTTTTAAGAACTTTGGTCATTAATTAAAACATATAACAACTTGTTGTTTATCTTGTTGTATATCACAATAAATGTCCTTGTTCTCACTTAAATTAGACAAGAAAATACCTAAACAAATTTATTGTTATTAATATAACCTAGTTGGTTCGCACACATATGCCCTAGACGGAATTGCCCTAAACTTAATTGCCCTAGATTGAATTGCCCTAAACTGAATTGCCCTAGACTGAATTGCCCTAGACTGAATTGCCCTAGACTGAATTGTCATAGACTGAATTGCCCTAGACAGAATTGCTCTAAAATGAAATTTCATGACAAAGTTGTTATACAAAAAATGATTAAAACTTTTGAATAAAAATTTTAAGATTTACATTTCTAAAGTAACAATTAAAAAGAGATATATAAATATGATTTAAAAACCAAGAGAATGAGTATTTGCTTTTTAAAAATAACAAGATAAAATATAAAAAGATATTTTGAGATTAGTTATAAAATTAATCCTGAATTTAAGAAAAATTCTAAAGGCGTTCCAATTAATCTTGCGCTCGCGTTTTTTGAATAACTAAAAAACGGCTTGGAATATTTAAATTGTCAAATAAACATATGCATTGATATAATTTTTTAGCATGGTTTTCATGAGTAAATGAAGTAAAGGTTTTCAAAGGTCATGGTCAGATCTCAAACCATTAGAGCTAGTTCATTCTAGTGGATTAGATTTTAAAAGAGGGAATGATAATCTTTCATATAAACTTCAGTTCAATAAATTTGGTTGTGAAATAAGGGAGTGACAAGAATTTGAAAATCAACATTTTTGAGTCAAAAATACTAAAAGGGCAATAGGACGCTAGGGGGCGTCAAACTGAAAAAATTCAAAGTAAATATTTACATGTTTCATGACTAAATCGGACATGCTAAAAGACTTAAGAAATCTAATCAAATGCAAATCATTTTTAATTAATTGTAAGAAATTTTTAAATCAATTTTAATGTATTTCATTGACGCGGGTTAATGAATTAATAAACTTATTATTATTATTTCTAAGAATAAACTTATATTTATGTAAAAATTTTTATGGAATATTTATTTTGATTGACTATTAAATATGATATAATTTTCATTTAGATAGCGCCAAACAATTATTCCTGTATAATGTAAAAAGAATGAGTTGTGATTTAAAAATATTATTGATCAAAAGGCAATAATTATTGAATTAGATAAACAAACATTTAAAACTTTATTTTGAATTTAGTGTATTTTTGAATTTATATCTAAAAACTGTATATTTATAAATGTGTACAAATGTTTTCCTTATAATAAAATTAAGATTATATTATATTAATAAAATAATATTATAATTGGAGCCTATCCAATTTTTTCTTTTATCCTGTCTCATATCTAAACAAAAATTAGTTTTATTTTTCAGTTATGCAGCTAATTATAATCGTGTTATTACATTATCTAATTATAACTTTTCCTAACAGTACGCATATTCAGTTAATCCTTTGATCACTTGAAAGAGTTTGCAATTTTAAAATAATTTCATATTTAAAAAGTAGTTTTCTATCATTTGATTGTAATATAGAATTAAAAATTCTTCATTTATTTTGGAAAAACATTGTCTGAAAAATTATGTATTTCTTATTCTTATTGATGTTATTATCGATTTCTTTGGCCTCAAGTAATGTAATTCAAGCCAAATGTAATTTTAAATTATATACCAATGGATGTGAAGACTCTGTCGGCTCTATTTGTGATCAAAGTCTTTACCAGTGCGTCTGCAAAGACAACTACACAATTAGATTGAGTAATGGTGTTTGTCTTCAACCAAAAATGATTGACGAGGACTGTACCACATCTGCACAATGTTTGACGAAGGACTCGGCCTGTTATGCAAAAGATCCAGGGCTCAAACAATGGAAATGTCAGTGCAGTACTGAATTTTGGCTTAATCTCGTACAGCATAATAACACCGAAACAAAACTGACCCAAAGCTGCGAACAAAGACTTGGTTTTAAACAAAAGTGTCAAAAAACAAACCAATGTTCTGAACAATTATTCTGTCCTCAATCAGTTCAGAGATGTGTCTGTGAAGAGGACACATACTTTGATTCAACAACTAATAAATGTATTCACAAGAATTCTAAAACTTGTGATGAAGACCAAGAATGGAGTCAACGTCAGAATAAATGTGTTATTAAAGTTCACTACAGTCACAGAGGATCCAGTGGTGGCGGATCCGGTGCCAGGTCTGAATGGAACAGGACTTCTGGCTCAAAGGGATGGTTTGAAAAGAGTTCGAATTCGGGACATGAAATTAAATGTTATGAAAATATTTATTTCTATTCAATTAGTTTAATCTCTATTATATTATTTTACAACAAACAGTAATCCCAATAATCTATTAAACTATTTAACCTAAAAATTATATATTCTGTTCAATATATTTGTAACAATAGTATTGAGAGAATTGTTTGCAATGACATTGAAATTAAATTTCAATCTAATTTGAATTGTATTTCGAAATTTTAAACAACTCAAAAGTTAAAGTAAAATTTAATATAAAATGCTATTATTGCCAAGTTCTGTTCTAGAACATTTTTTACTAAATAGGTAACTATGGATTCTCTAAATCTGGGTATTTAATATAAGTTGTATGGTTAGTTTAAGAATGGTGAGCTGAGAAAGAGAAACTAAGTTTTATCGGCAATAAGACCTCTTTAAGTCCCGAAATGGACACCGAAAGATCAGTGAACAAGAACATATTAATGCATTGATTTAAAGAGTTTCAAAGCTTACAATCAGTTAATTTTGAACATTAGTATTATTAGACATATTTCAAATTTCTAATGTTTGAGCAAGTCAATATCATTTTTATTTCAATTGAATGAAAATAAACTATTAACGATAATTATAGACATATATTATTCACTTTATATACATAGAATTAAGTTTTGATGTGATTAAAAAAGTTATTAATAGTTTAATTTCTTTCAATTGAAATAAAAATGAAATTGACTTGCTCAAACATTAAATATTAAAAATCACTTTTTATAATATTTGGTCTTGACTGATTTTATATTAATATGTCTAATAATACTAATGTTCAAAATTAACTGATTTTAAACTTTGAAAAGCTTTAATTATATGGATAAATATCTTCATCTTCAACCATTTTTGAGTGACCATTTCGGGACTTAAACAGGTCTATTTGCCTCTATAAATTAGTTTGTATTTTTCAGCTCACTATTCTTAATCTAACCATGCTAGTTATATTAAATTCCCAGATTTAGAGAATCCATAGTTGCCTATTAAGCTGTCTGATTCAATATTAACAATATTTCTAGATTTAACAATTAATTTCCTAATACAGTAAACTTTCCATGATATGTACTCCTATGTTATGAACTGCTCCTTCTTATGTACACTTTAGGATGATTTGGCGGACTTACTATACTTTTAA
>JAQGBR010000119.1:0-18530 GCA_034698525.1 Achipteria nitens | reverse complement strand
AGGCGTTCTTATAATTAATTGGATATTTTGAAATTTAATTAGTTTTGTCTAATGGCTTCTAATTCTCAAATTTCCACTTAAAATTTATATATATATATTAATAAGTACACATAAAGCGCTTAAATTCAGGATATACTCTTTATAAATTCATCATAATAAAAATCCCAAAATATATCATCGCAATTGCGGAATTCTTAACATTGAAGGAAACTTAATTTATTAATGACATGTCAAATAAAATATTAAACTGGGAGCTCAAAATATATTTTATTAAATTAATAATGATTTGCGCAAATCACTTAATGCTCCAAATATTAGGCCTAAACTTATTATCATTAATTCAAAAATATTCATAATATTCATATTTTCATTTAAAATTATCAGCGCTTTAATTAAATTCATATTCTTTAATCATTAAATAATAAAAATAGGGGTGCTGTCGACAGACCCAGACTCTAATTAAAATAATCAAAACCTGAATTTCCATTAAATTTATAAAAATAAATCATAACAAAATATCTTTTTACGAGTGGAAAATAATAAACCTTATGTTTACTTTAAATAATTAACTATAACCATTGACAAAACAACCCTTTAATTACGGATTAAGGAATTTTATATATTAATTTTAAATGACTTTCTTAAAGAATGTCGTGCACTACACTCTTCAAGATCATGATAATAAAGATAATTAAATTTCCTAAGAAAGGTTCTTGTACTCAAACTTATCTATTAAATGACAACACAAAAATGATTCAAATCAATAGAATAATTGCCGATTAATACCATTAAATTAAAATTAAAATTGATTCCCTTTTTCACTCAAATTGACAAATAATTTATCATTAAATTAAAATTTGCTTAGATTTCATAATCGATTATATTTCAAAATTGATTTCATATCCGGTAGACAATCAAAAACAAGTTACGAAACACAATAGTGACTCACAATTGAATAACCCAATTTAAATCCCAAAAAATGTATAATATTTTAATTAAATTAATATCTAAATTGAATTAAATCTTTAATTCAGTTTTAAAATTAATATTCGGTTTATTTAATTAAATCATTATTGGCTTTAAACTATAATAACACATTAAAAATACTGAACCAAACCGCGACCCAAATTTTCGGGAACTTCTAAACCGCTTTGAGTTTTTAAGGTTAAATCACGAAAAGGGACAATCCTAACAGCTCATTAGCTCGTTTAATTGCAAACCGCGCCAAAACCCACCAAAATCCATAGACTTAGCATTAGCCCCTAGATGCAGAATTTTCCCAATTTCCGCTTTTTGGTTAAAATTTACAGATTTTTATAACAAACATAATTGAAAACCCTTATCTAATCCCTCAATTAAAATATGAATCCAAAATATAAAAATTATAATAATTTGTTAAGCCAAAAGTCAATTAAAATCATTACATATCTTTTACAATATACCTATACATTCATACACCCATTCATACACATATAGGAAAGGAAATGCCGCACCCATCCGGTGCTCTCTGTTAGGCACAGGCCTATATTGATGTCGGCACAGGCCGATATATAAATAAAATGGCGGACGTTTGGGCGTTGTCCCATGTTATGATTGCACAGGCTATCATGTTGTAGATTCTGGACATAGGTCCGCATCATGGTAGCACAGGCTACCATGATAATTTCAGGCACAGGCCTGCTTCATGGTAGCACAGGCTACCATGGCAAAATAACGGGCTCAGGACCCGAAGAAAACAGAGCACAGGCTCTCATCATGGTGACACAGGTCACCATGATCATCTTTTCTAATGGGGAACTATTTGATGACAGGCCTCAGGGCCTCATCATGGCGGCACTGACCGCCATGGCCACGATTCGGGCACAGACCCGCAGAAGGTAGGACTCTGGTCCATTAAAAACAGGCCTCTGGGCCTATAACCGGTGCTCAGGCACCCAAACGTACCAAAAACACCCCACACACATACACTCCCTTCTAACTGAAATAAAATTAAATATTAATCATAATTAACGCGCATAGCGTCGCATCCCGACCTTTTGGCCCGCTAGCGGCCTAGGGGGGGGGGCGCAGACAGCACCTTACTCGATGAAGATAATAAATTCATAATAATTTTTCAAAAATAAGGAATTAAATAAAACTTACTTAATTTAATTATAAGTTTAATGTTTTGAATACCAGTTCGGATTAGCAACAGAAACCGTGTTGATGTGGTCACTCATCAAATTATGTCAGAAATTCAGTCCAAAAATTGTTGAATAGTTACATCCAAATATGTACTGTTGTGGCGCCAATAGCACTGTCTACCGTTTTGGGCGAAGAGTACTGAAGAACAGCCATTACTTGGATTGGGATGTGTTGTTGTATTTGGCAGTCGTTGGACTCGTTTTTCTATCAGTTGTTTGTCTCACTTTCTGAGTCAGCTCTCAGTTAGCAAACAATTTATAATATTTAGTGTTATTTGAGTCCACAAAATAAACCACTGGTTCACAACATTTGATTGTTTTAATTCAATCACATTATTAACGGTTATCTTCTAATCGCCATCTCTTTTGTCTCTTCAACTGATAATTATCACCGAATTTGTTGTGTTATTAAAGATATCGACAATGACTTGAGTGTCGACACAAGCGATCGATTGTGTGGTCAATGAGTAATACGATTTGTTTAGCAAAACAATCGTTACTTCAATTGATCTGATTTTTTGATTAAAACAACAAAAATAATGTGAAGAATAGCTTTCGATGAAGAAAATCGACTGCAAGTGACCACAAAATAATGTTATCACTAATATTAAAGTTAATGTCAATCGGTTTGACTCTTACGGAAGCCGTTTGGCAGGAAAACCAGACACCAAAGAAACGGATAACCCAATTGAGTGAGTTTTTGTCCATTTCTTAAAATGGAAGGGAAGGTCACGGACTCTAACCACCAAAATATATACTCATTTTTCTTAAACAACGATTGCACTCAAATTGTATTCAATTTATTTTGATTTTGTGTTTCAAATAATTTTAATTTTAAAGAAAAAGAAAATCTATTTTTAATTAGTATTGAATTTGTTATTCATTTGTTTACCTCAATGTCTGCATAATTAAGAGCAGCCCTTCTTTTGTCTAATTTAATGTTAAATGTTAGTCACCCCAGTTTTGTAGGGCTATCACCCGTCCCACTGATTAACTACGTTTGAACCCTAGTCTCGAGTCTCTAATTTATTAGTCCGAGAAAACTGTTGTTTAGTGTTTGATTCAAAATCTAAGTTTATATCTTATCTCAATTTGATAGGCCTTATAATTAACAGCAAAATGAAGCTAGCTAATAAATTACTAGTTTAGTTTCTAACAGTTCAGACAGCTTTTAGCATTAGCTTGATGTATTTAAAGCGTTGAATGGACTATTTTTTGCAAGATTATAATTCATTTATTGTCAAAACTAATCTACAATTAATGATTTCCGGTGTTCTTTGCTTATAATTATTAACCATTTCTCACATTTTGTTGCTTCACCTCAACATAAGTTTGGACACATAGAGCGAGAGAGAGAGAGAGAGGCCTTTTTGTGTCAGATTATTTCAAAACTGAATTTGAATGAGGAACTAAAAATCAATTTAAATGACAGTAATAACTATCCGATGATTTACTCAATAAGTGTCCAAATTTGGGCAAGTTTAATCTGATGACCAAGTATCTTTTTTCAATATTGAAAAACTAATCAAAATAGGTGTGTGTTGGTTTGATTTTGAAGTGTAGGTTTAAAGGTCAGCCATCCTTTCCCACAATTTTGATTCAGTGATTAATTAATATTTGTTTTTACATTAAATTTATTGAAAATCTATAGAATTCGACAATTTTTACATAAAATTCTAAAACAAAACATATTTTTCCACTTTTTATGTGAGTCATTGAAATAATGTGAATCATTAACGCGATGTTCGCATTAATCTGTATGACACCCCCTTTCCAGTAATACCTTTTGAATTTGGCGAACACACAGCATATGAGCAAAGGAACAACTTTTTTCGGAAACAAGAGGTTCTAATAAGAAAAATTGAAATTTATAAGAGAGTGCACTCCCTTTTGCTCATAATTTAGGTCACTATTTTAGTACTCAATTTAGATAATAACTAAAAATTGAAATCAGTTTAAATTCATTTCAATTTATCACTGATTCTATTTATGACTGTTTTTAATCAATTTTTAAAAAATTGTTGAGATTTCCAAAAGAGATAAACTACTCATTTCCGAAGAGTAGACCTCCCATTAATTATATTTGGTTGCTAAGCAATGTGCACTAGGTTTAAAATAATTTTGGCCCTATTATTAATTTGATTAAAGGACCCAGGCTGTTTTAATAATCCAGTTCAGTTGAATTGTCGCCTTTAGTGTCGATTTATAAAGATTTTATTTTAAACTATTATTATCTGGATTTTAATGGACTGATTTAATTGTGACACTTTATTCTGTGTGAATCTATCATATTTTTGGTAATCTTGCCTCTGCTCTAAGTCACTACCCTTTAAGCGCATGAAAAATCTCTTTTGGAAGGGGTGAGAGTCCAGAAAAGGGGTCATTACTAGAATATAGCCATTATTTGATTAATGATCTGATAATTCCAAACCATTTTTCAAAATCTATTTTTTAACAGAGGATTCAGACTTCCAGAGGTTTTTGGGAAATCAAACTGATTCCGATCACTTCAAACTACTAGAACAGGACGGAGACTCTCTTCTAGTCGGCGCAAGGTATGTTATACCCGTCCACTCAATTCCTATTTTTATTCAGTGATAGATTTATTGATTTTTCTTCTAATTTACAGAAACATTGTTTATAACATAAGTTTGTTAACACTCGAGGAAAATAAGGTATGTATTAGAGCTCACGAGCTGTTTATCTGTCCCCTCAAAACGAATGGGGATTTTTTTCTAAAACCTCAAATCCTTATTAAATGAGCAAAAAGTTTGAGAGATATATGAAAAAAGTGACTTAGAATTCATTTGAGAAGATTTAGCCTAAACTGCAAACCTGTGATAAATGAGTCGGTGCTATAAACTTCATTGTCGGATGACTTACAGCTCGCCATATAAATCAAATATAGTTTTTTCTTTATTTTAAACTTAACTCACATCAGTTGCTCCACTCTTTTCTCAACAGAAAAATTCTGTTCACTATTTTTCTCAATTTTATTCTCTTTTTCTGTTCACATCCTTTTGTGCACAACTTATTCTGCATTTCATGTGTCTGTCTATCGATTTGTTTTTATTCACACATTTTTATATACCAAACCATTTCATTCGCATTTCTCTCACTCTTCTCTTCTTTAAATTCAAAGATAATAAAAAATATTAAACTTTTGTTTTTATATTTGTTATTAAACTTCAAACCAAACAGCGATTGCAATGGTATAGCACTGACGACGACATAAAGATGTGCAAATATAAGGGGAAATCGGATGAATTCTGTCAAAATTATATTAGAGTTTTGGCAAAACAGTCAGAAAATGGTATCTTTGTGTGCGGTACCAATGCTTTCAGACCAAAGTGCAGACAATATTTGGAAAATGTAAGTCATGTCAAACATTTTCTTCTCTTTTATCATTGCATTCCTTCGCCTTTAAATAATAGTTGACATTAAGAGTAGTCTATAATACCTATAAATATGTCTATAGTTTAGAAAAACAAAACCAATTCTCCCCTCATTTCTAAGTGTTTTATCGCCAAAAATAAAACATTTTTTTTTAAAAAACCGAAGAAAACGATTTTTAAAAATAAATTCCTTTCTATTCCTGACTGACACCAGAATCTAGAATATGAATTTCAAGAGGAAAAATCTGGTGAGGGTTTGTGTCCATACGACCCGACACACTTATCTACGGCCAGCTTTTTCGGTAAGTTATCCGTAACCTCTAATTATATTTATTGTTAAAATTGTTGTCATTATTCTTAACAATAATCACTTGTAATAAATCTCTGGAAAAATAAGGGTTTTATATGAAAAGAAAAGCCGAGTCTTATATTACATTTTGTGAACAACACATTCGTGTCTATTATTTTTTGTTATACACATAATTTAAAATATATATTATTCTCTTCCTCTCCAATAATTTTCAATACAATACTCAGGGTTTTTGAAATGAAAAACAATTGCCAAAAATACTGCCATTATTTGTCTTAAATATTCGACAATTCTTTTAGTTATTCATTATTTTCTATTTAAAGAGGAAACGAAAACTTCGTTTTTTTATTTTTATTTTATTAGACTTTAAGCGTTGAAAAGGCTTTATTCTGTGTTGAAAAATGAATTCTTTTCTTCTCATTTCTCGTCTCTCTTTTCTATTAAACAAATTGACTTTTCATATAAAACTCATTAAAATCTCTTTTTAAAACATTTGCTTTTCTTTTTTCTATTCACTCATTGCCACACTTAAGGACCGGTTAAGGATCGTTCAGGTATTAACTTCTTATACATAGCATACATGTATTGTGTGTTTTCTTTATGTGAATGTTATCACAAATTATGTAATTATTAGTTGAAATCAAAATGCATTCATAAATATATGATTCTTAGTGTGAGTCCAATCGATCGAAGAATAGTATATATCTGAGCCATAAAAGCATTTATCAGATGTCTGTATAGTTATGTAGATATCGATTGGTTTCCATTTATTTGTTTCCATATATTTTGAAGTAAAATATGAGACCAAAGAATTCTGTATTTTGAGTAAACAATTGACGTTATATTTGATTCGTAAACTCATAATATATTCAAACAAATATCAAATTACTTAAACATATAATTCATTGTATCCAATAGAGAACAACCTATACGTGGCGACAGTGGCCGGCTTTAATGGCGCCGATCCTCTCATATATCGATCACCGCTACGGACAGAACAATTCAATCCAAAGCACTTAAATGGTATATAACTTCTATGAGTCTATTAGAGTATAAATATATGTATAAGTGTTGCAACAATTTCTTTGCTTTTGCTTTTCATTCTCCAAATGAAATGACATTACATTCGATGAAAAGTAATTAAATTGTATTTCTCTGTCATTAGCGCCCAGTTTTGTCAATTCGTTTCCGCATTCAGAACACGTCTACTTTTTCTTCAGAGAATCTGCTGTCGAGTATATTAACTGCGGTAAAACCGTATACTCCAGAGTGGCCAGAGTTTGCTCCAAAGACAAGGGCGGACCGCATAAGTTTAGGTAATGGCTTAACAGAAAATATAGTAAAAATCAATATTAGATACTATTTGTGTTTATTTATATTTAGAAACCATTGGACCACATTTGTTAAGGCAAGACTCAACTGTTCTATTCCAGGGGAGTTCCCCTTCTATTTCAATGAAATTCAGTCGACAACTAATATAGTAAAGGGTAGGCATACTTCCGAAATACTTGTTTTTCATTAGACTAATGAGCCGTAAATATTTACAAAACATTGTTTTAATCGATTTATTGCGCACAGGTATCTATGGTGGACATAATTCAGAAATAATTTATGGTGTCTTTACAACTCCATCAAACAGCATAAGTGGCTCAGCTGTCTGTGCATTCAGAATGGACGACATTCACAAAGCATTTGAAGGTCCCTTCAAAGGTCAAGAAGCTATTGACTCCAATTGGCTACCAGTCCCCTCATCTAAAGTTCCAGAGCCACGACCAGCAAATTGTGTGAATGATTCGCGACAATTGCCTGAAATGACTTTAAATTTCATTAAAGAGCATACATTGATGGATATGGCTGTGCCGGCCTTTTGGAGCGCACCAGTTGTTGTGCAGACCAGTTTCAAGTATCGCTTCACTCATATAGCAGTCGACCCTCAAATCGAAACGGCTTCCGGCAAAACATTTGATGTACTGTTCATCGGCACAGATGACGGCCGAGTCATCAAAGCTATAAACTCGGCGAGCGGTGCCCTCAGTGGTCACCATTTCCACAATTCTGTTGTTCCGGTTATTATAGAAGACGTGACAGTGTTTCCAATTGGAACGGCAATAACCAATCTATTGGTTTACCACACCTTTTATGAGGCGAAGCTTTTAGTCGTTTCAAACAACGAAATCAAATCAATAAAACTCTTTCATTGTTTGGCCAAAACGTGCGGTGAATGTGTGGCCCTTCAGGACCCTTACTGTGCGTTTGATTTGCAACGTCAACAGTGCACTAGCAGTCGGTCTCGATTCTGGAATCGCGACAATTTTGTTCAGAATGTAGAGGACGGGTGGGATCCGCGCTGTCCCGACGGTCGACCCCCTCCTACAGACAGCACTAATAAAACGCCTCCCCTTTCATATTCTAATCCACATATAATTCCCGGTACAACGTCTGAAGAGTCGTCGCCATCGGATATGGCGGCCACAGAACAGACACCCATCTATAGCGGAGAGACGTTCGCTCTGGCAGTTGTCACAAGTGTGGTCACATCACTAGTCGTCGGTTTT
The DNA here is from genome assembly GCA_034698525.1 of Achipteria nitens. Classification (NCBI taxonomy): domain Eukaryota; kingdom Metazoa; phylum Arthropoda; class Arachnida; order Sarcoptiformes; family Achipteriidae; genus Achipteria; species Achipteria nitens. Next base: position 10,087 of record JAQGBR010000119.1, on the reverse strand, counting down.
ATTCTGGGCTATATATTCAGCCGCCGGTGTCGTAAAGATGATCCAAACGTGTGTTCGCCATACGACGATCCGCACCAATATTTAGACCATTCTAACGACCCGTTCCCGAGTCAGCCCCCAGTAAACAATAAGCCAATAAATTTAGTGTTGAACGTACCGCCGAAGAATGCAAAAAACGCAAATTCGTCGGCGGACAACAAACCCATTCAGAAGGTGAAGAAGATTTATTTGTAGGGCACCGGCACTACGAACGGCCTCACCATAGGTTTGTTGACAGTGACTCTTATGACTCAGACTATGAAGATATTAGTGAACTGTGATGTCGACTAAACCAATGGACAGGAATGGGAACGAAATTATTAAGTGTTGTCTCCGCCGACAGTAAACCAAATATTTGTTTTTATACCGAAATTTAAAGACTTCTTTGAATTTTAATAATAATAATAATAATAATTAAAGCGAAGTATTGTTTGTATTGTTTTTTCTGTTCATTTGTTTTTCGATTACGCTTTGGATTCAAAAGCAAACTATGCATCAAATTATACAAAAAAACAAACTTTTTATGCAATGAATCGATTGGAAAATATTAGCAAAAGATGTTATGTTTTAATACTAATATTATTAGTGAACTCTTCTATTGTAATATTTAGTGCTTCCGAACGGATGCGACACAGAATTCATGAGAAGATTTCTTTTTAATCTAAAAATTTGCCCCAAAACTAAGTCAACTAATTGTACGAAACTTCACATTTGATGTAATAATAATAATAACAATAATCCAAAAAAAAATATTGAAAAAAATATTTGGCGAACAACACCAGGAAAGACATACAGAATGTGTTCGTTTCATACGTTTGTTTCTCTTTTCATTTGCTCACAAAAACTCATTTTTAAATATCATCTCATAATTACATCTCATTTTTTCAGTGTTTTAATATATTAATTATATTAAGAGACAAATAATTCTGTGATTTTTTGTTAATTTTTAGAAATTAATTGATTTCCGAGAAAATGAGTTTAAATATTAAAACAAATTCAAACATTTGTTACATATATTTGAGATTAAAATCTGACAAAAAGTGTCACAAAAATTCAATATTTTGACACAAAAATGCTTTTTTCCCAAAAATCTAATGAATCTAATGATCCAAAAGACTAATGATTTGATTAAAAGAGAAAAAAAAGTTCAGATTTTTTCTCCGAAAAAAAGCAGTGAATGCCAAAAAAATAATCTTTTAATTGAGGACAGGGTTTACTTCAGATTCACAATCGATTGCTTTGCGATATTATTTCTCTTTAATTTTCTTAAATCTTTTATTTTTTAATTAATTTCTGTTAAGAAAATTCAGATCACATATCGATAAGAGAATAATTAATATATTAGTAACAGATTTATAGATAACGTAATATTAATTTACAACGAAATATGAGTTTTATTTCTCTACTTTTTATTAAAATATTATTTTTTTAGTTTTAATTTATTAGTTCTTTATTTAAATTCAAACCGAAAAATATGTGTTTCCATTCATAGCTTTTATTATTAATTAATTAGTATTTATGTTTGAGGAACTGATCGCTAGAAACAGCCCAACCTTTTCTTTAATGTTATTATTATTTACATTAAAAACAAAACTCTAAAACATAAGTAATACATTCAAATGCACTCCAAATAACATTAAAAATTTAACTGTAAATATGATTAATTCAAGGAATTGAAAGATCCTTTTGAATAAAAAGATTACCTGACATCTATTCAAATGTCAAAAACCGCTCTCTCTTTATATATAAAAATATATTTAATAAATAAATAAATATTTAATTTTATTAATTATTTCGCTTTGAGTTTAACTGTAAGTGATTTTACCTGATTTGTAATTACAATTATAAGACAGTTCTTTTTATTATTATTAATTGAGATCCAAACAAATGTACAATTGATTAGTACATCAATTATTGTAATTGTGATGTATTTGTATTATAAAACTATTTAATTATATATATATTATATATAAATATATTATTAATAATTAAATTTTAATAAAAGTGACGTCAAATAACTTTTGCTTTGTTTGCCATTTCTTTTCTAAATGATGTGCCAATCAATCGATTGTCTATAGATTTGGGCCTAACATCAAAAGCATTAACAAAAGAGAAGTGTATTTTTCTGGTGATTATTCTCTGTATTAGCGATTCATTCGTTTCAAATCAATTTAAATTCATGGGAACCAGAAATCGGACGAATGTATTAAGAAATGAAATCAAATGTCAAATGAGGCGAACAAATGCCTGCAAACCTTAACCGTACGAACTGTTCCGCTAAAAGAGGTTTGAGTTTATTTAATGCTTGAAGTAATTAATTTATATTAAACTAGAATTATCGACAGCTCTCCTAAGCTCTCGACTAAGAGAGTGTCTTCAGGTTTGTCTGACCGCAGGCTCTTTCGCACAGAAATTCTTCGTTTCGCTCGAATTTAATGACAAAAAAGAGTAAATTTTAATAATAAACTTCTTATTCATCAAAAACTATATAAAAAATATCAGTTTCTTAACGAAAAAGTCATGTCTTAAGAATAAATTTTAGTGAATACAAAGTTGTCTGACTTTTCTCAGACTTATTATATATAAAATTGTATTAAAAATTTTTGGTAAACAAAAATTATAGGAAAAGCTTTGATAGAAAAATAAAAAGAAAAGATATGAAGAAAAATTGTTATGGCTTTGCATTAATTTATTCTTGAAGTTTATGAAGTACTCAAACAGTAATCGTTTGGATCTGTTTTCAATTGAATACAAACTCGTAAATTATGAAAATATTGATTCTGTTCTCAGATATATATACTATATTTCGGTAAGACTTTTAGAAAAACAGTTTTTAATCTGACGTTTTGGCAGTAATTCAGAAAATAAACTGAAAGCCGTCGGCAAATAAATTGCAAAAACATATTATATCTCAAAAACCATAAAATTCTGACTAAAACTATAGGACATTAAAGCCTCGGATTTCAACTTAATTAATGATATTATCAACAAAAATGTTGGCTATTCTTAAATAAATAACTAAGTATTTGAAATATTTCAACCAATCTTTGAATAATACAAATACTTTTAATGCACTCTTAATATTTGTGCCGTTCGTCCCCGAGAACCGCATCATTGGATTGCGATTAGAGTTAAGATGAGTTAAGAGAGAGACAGACTCTGACTGAGAGAAAACCTGATATTTTCTTATAATTAGTTAGGAATTTCCACTTATTTTTCTTTGAAATACTTTTTTTATGCTTATTTTAATACATGAAATCAGATTTTTTCTTTAATTTCATGAACTTTTGGTTCTTTCCTTTTTGAGTGAAATTATTTTAGAGAACATTAAAACTTGAAATATTGAAGAAACGGATGAATCAATGTTTAGATCATTAGTTAAATCAAATCAAGTTTTTCTATACAACTTTTTTTTAAAAATATAAATTAAATGCATTAATAAATTGAATGTTTGTTTCCTATAATCGGAATAGGATTTTGAATTAGTATTCATTTGAACGCAAACGAGTTATTCATATAATTTAATGTTTGTTTGAAATTAATTTCCTATAATTGCGTCAAAAAACAGGACATTTAGACCATAATTATATTAAATTATAGCGTTATTTAGAGAATTTAGTCCTAAAATATAATTAATTTACTGAATAATTCACATAAAAACTACTTACAGCTAAAAACAGCCGCAAAATCCTATCCTTATTTCTAACAAAATCATTAGTGAATTCATTTATTATCTGAAGAATTACTAATTTTTTGCCAAACTCTTAGGCATAAAACTATGGGTAAAGATTTGAGTAAAATTTGATTTCCAATTATTAAAACATCTTTTTTTGTTTATCTTTTTCTCAATAATTTAATTTTAGTGATTTAATGGAAATTAATGTTTAGTTTTCTGAGTATTCAATACAATAAAGTACTGACAAAAAGGCGTTAATTGAATCAAATAAACATCAGATAAATGTTAGGATCAAATAATACTAAACTATTGTTTTTTGTTTTCTAACCATTTGAAGGCTTTTCCTATCGGACTATAATCAGACAAAAATAACTAAAATTAAGATAAATGTTTCGGAAATTACCTTCAATTTCGTTATAAGTATAAAAAGAAATCTTTGAATCTCAGAATTGAATTTCTTATTCGAGTAACTAATCTCTTCTTGCAATCAATTCTTCATATAGTTTTGAACTTATAAACATGGTGAACATATTTGAATTTAGTTGAAAATTTGCAAGAATTGCTAATTTATTATGAACAAGATCAATTTTATAAGAATTTATTTGATGTACAAAAAAAGTGGTCAAAACAATTGTTTTGTTTGACGTTATTTATGGATATATTACTGCAAAACATGTGTTGAAATAAACATTAATTTGATTTTTGTTTTACTTATTTTAATCCCGAAATCAATTAAATTTGTAATAAGAATGTCTTCGACTGATCCAGAAGTGATTCGCGCCAAACCTATTGAAGAACGAAAACGTGTGGTTCCGTCAAAAGTAAATCAAAACCAAATTCCGTCCGAAATATTGGAAAACAATTTATTGAATCACAAGATATCGACAAAACTTCCCAATAATTATAACTTTGAATTACATAAAATCATTTGGAGATTAAAGTCTTCAAAAGCTCGAAGAGTTGGCTTACAATTACCCGAAGGACTGTTTGTATTCGCGATAACTATCGCTGATATAATCGAAGAGTTCACTGACACCGATGTCCTCATTATGGGAGGTATGGAACCAATTAATTATATATATACTGTAAATCACTTAATAAAAGCAACTCTAAAAAAAGCAACTCTTGAGAGCATAAGTTTTAATGCAATAAATGACGTAAAGATTTATTCAATTCATAAAAACTAATGCAATGAATTCAATGCTTTGCTATGAATTGCGCCAAAACTTTGTTTACGTAATTTTTTGTTCAAAACTATCGTTGCTTTTATTAAAATTGCTTTTATTAAGTGATTTACAGTAGTGATAATTATTTGACTCAATTTATGTTTAGATGTGACATACGGTTCGTGTTGTGTCGACGATATAGCGGCCAATGCTATGGACTGTGATTTTATTGTCCATTTCGGGCACTCATGTCTGGTTCCCGTCAATCAAATGATTAATGGAATTAAAGTGTTGTATGTCTTCGTAGACATCAAAATAGATTTATGGCATTTAATACAAACCGTTAGAACTAATTTTAATCCCGAAACACATGTCCTGTCGATGTCCGGAACCATTCAATTTGTGACTTCCATTCATTCGGCGGCAAAAGAGTTGCGCGAAAGACACGGATTTCGTGTCTCCATTCCTCAATCAAAGCCATTATCTCCCGGAGAAGTGTTGGGCTGTACTGCACCTAAACTGTCATCAGATATCAATACAATTGTATTTATAGCCGACGGACGCTTTCATTTGGAGGCTATAATGATAGCCAACCCTTCCATCAATGCATTCAAATACAATCCATATAATAAAGAGATAACTCAAGAGTTTTATGACTTCAATCAAATGATTGCTTTAAGGAAGAGAGCAGTAGAAGACTCGAGACGTGTTTGCATCGATTCCGGTGTTTTCGGACTTATTTTGGGAACTCTGGGACGACAGGGAAATCCTAAAGTTCTTCAAAATTTAATAAATAATATCGAAAAATATACAAAATGTCAAACAATTAATGTATTATTGCCTGAAATCAGACCCGAAGTGTTGGGACTGTTCACAGAAGTGGACGCATGGATTCAAATCGCTTGTCCGCGACTTAGCATTGATTGGGGAAACAATTTTACTGCAAAACCATTGCTAACACCCTTTGAATTGAATGTTAGTCTCAGATCTATTAAAGATGTGAACAATATTTTTAAAGACAACTATCAAATGGACTTTTATTCGACACAATCTTTAGGTAATTGGACTCCAAATCATAAATGCCATCAAAACTGTGTTTGCGATAAGAAATAAAAGATTTGTTATATTTTTTTGAAAAACGTATGATTTATTTCTATATTATTTCTACAAAAATATTAATTTTAATTATTTTTCAGCAAAAATCTATTGATTTGAGTAAATAATCTACTTTTCAATGAATTAATTCAATTCAATACAACATTTGTCTCCACTGTTTGTCTTTGAGGTAATGTTTACTTTGGATTCAATTCATTTCTTCATTTTATTACAATTTTAATGAATATCATTGAATGCATATCTCTTTCAATTGTGTTCTCTATTTATAAGATCGATATTATTCTGTGTAAACACAAATTGGATTATAGAGTCATCAAAACTAATAATTTTTTGTCAAAACAATTCGATATATGAATAGATATTTTTAGACTCAAATCCAGAGTTTATTAAAACAATACAATAGTTATTATGCAATAGATTTGCACAGATATGAGGCTTTAGTTAATATTTCATACATTTATGTTAGAATTTGAGTCAATATTATTCTCAATTTATTTTTTCGTTGAGACACCTATTCTTATGTTAAAATTGTCTTTATTTTAAATATTAGTTTTGAGTTCCATTGTATTGGAGAGGCATATGAGAGCGCATTACATCTAAAAAATGGTGCAAATACTAAAAGTTGTCAGATCATATTATCATAAAATTACACAGTTTTTGCGATTGAAAAGAGACATTTGAGGAAAGTTGTCTCATCAAAGTATTAAAGTTGCCATTTATTTGTAAGAGAAGTCATTTAAGTTTCAAATCTCTTCATTATTAGTGATTTATAATAAAGAGATCATTAAAGAGATATTCAAGAGATTTAAAAACAATTTTTCCAATATTTTTCCCAAACAAAGGTTCAGATTTTGATTCACACATAAGTTTTGCATCCATTGAATGACTCTATTGTTTAATCTGACCTCAAATTTATAATTTTTTCCAATAAATTTTTAAATATTCATAAATTGAAATCTTTGTAGAGATTTATTGATATTTAATAATGAATTACAAGATATAGAGGTCAACAAAAAGTGGTAACTTTCCACAGAATTTCTATAATTTGTAGGAATTAATGTGTTGTCATAACCTGAATATAAAATCTGTGAAATAAAGTCAAACATTAATCAAATTTCTTGTCTTAAAAAACAATACAATTAATCGTTTTATTTCGAAATCATTTTTTTGTTGAGAAAGAGTTTATGGAATTTCTAAATACTATTAAATGATTAGTTGTTTCAAATGAAGAGAAGAAAGAATTAGTTTGACTCAACTCTTCAAACAATTATTGGATAAATAATTTGCGTACACTTGAAGTCACTACTGTTTCACAGAACGATCACAACTGTAAAACCGCTGCAAAACTTTTGAAAAGGAGAGACGCATGACTTTTACATTGAAAATAGTCTGCACTACGATTCTGAGCTAAAATTGCAGACAATTCTTGTGTTTGCCTACAAAAAACAACTGAATTTGTGTGGAGTGAACGCAACTCTATGAGAGACAGACTCCTCTCTCACAACGTTTTTCGTATTCGATTCATGTGTTGATCCATTGATTGCTTCATCCATTAAAACCATCACTTCATCCGTTTAAACGCCAGAATTTATTTTTCTATTTAGAAATTTATTTATTTGTTTTCACATTTTATTAGTTTAAGTGTTTTTGTTTTGTTTTATAATTTGTTTTATAATATTTTGACAGAAAAAATGACACTTAAAATGAAAACTATCGAACAAATCGAGAATGACTTCAGTTTCGCTGATTATTGTGTTTTCGCCGCAATGCTTGCGGTCTCGACAGCCATCGGAATCTATTATGCTTTTAGGGTATGCTTTCCATTAACACAATTAATCTGATTATCACATAATTAACATTTAATTAATGCCTTAATTTTTTCACTCATATTTAATTCAGTGGTTTTTTAAAATTTGTTTTTATCTGATTTCAATCATTTGTTTGACTTAATTATAAACTTGGATTCAAATAACACTTAATTTTACTTTCATTTAAATTAAGTGTTATTTGAATTTCGTTTGATATCTACTTATCTGAGACTAATATTTATATTTAAAACAAATTGAGTTTAAATTTACATTTAATATAAAGGTAACGAGAAAAGAGTTACAATATGTTATTAATATGTCGCCCCTTATTTATTACGCAATCTCTCACTCTATTGGTTAACATCAATTTTTAACAAATACAATGAAAGATTACGTAATAAATAAGGGGCGACATATTAATAACATATTGTAACTCTTTTCTCGTTACCTTTAAACACTGCATTCATGAGATTTAGAATGAGATTTAGAGGTCTTAAATGTCTTTCCATTCAAAAATAATCTGATTCTATCCAAACAAAATAGAGTTTCAATAATGTATTTCCTCTGATTTGCTGGGCTTTCAAATTATAATCTGATTTTTAGCTAAATTTTTCTTTGAATTTCATAGTTTTCCACTTAATTTTGATGGAAATATATTCTTGGTTTTTCTGTTTATTGGCTTTTTTTAGTGAGAAATGTCGTTATTATTCAGAAGATTATTAAAAATTAATGGCACTAAACATTGAATTTATAAGTTTTTATTCACAATTTCATTGCTTTTTATATACTTTTTTTTAAAAATGTTTGACATATTTTTTATTTGCATTTCCATACAATTTAAGCAAACCTTGAATTAAATAATTTATTATTTGTTATCTTAAAATTTAGTCAATCTTTAGAACATTAACACCAAAAAGTTTTTTTGTGTCTTTTTTTTATTGATTTTTAGTTTGCAAAACATCAAAACCCATCCATCGCTGGCTTTTTACTGAAAATAATTAATGAGTTTTAAAAACATATCTTATATTTAATGAAGTAATAAAATTTTCACAGCTTCTGACTAACGACTAAAAGAGGTTTTAAAAACTCATAATTAGGTTCATATCTGTCTTAATTGCTTTGAAAATTTATAACCAAAAAAAACCTTTGAATATAAATGAAACCCTTTTTTTTTATTGAACATACGGTTCAAAATCTGAAATGATTTAAAAGTTCAGCAGAAGTTCAGTAGTTTTTACTTTCGATACAAATATTTATTTAAATAAACTTTTATTCAAAAACTATTCGATAAAAACTGTAATTATTGTTTCGAAATACATAAGTATTCTTATTAAGCCATAAAAAACTTATCAATTTTGCCACTTTATGTTATCAAAATAGCTGTGCAGTGATTGCGATGAGAGTCAGAATTTTTATTATTGTTTATCACTGACTACTCTTGAAACTAGTCTTTTCCTGACATTTTTTACATTTCCTTTAATTTTTGTATTAAATTTTAAGAGTATTTCCATAAAATTAAAAATATTTCATCCAATTATTGTTTGATTAAAGTTAACTTATTTTTCTTTTATATTTTGAATATCAATTTTGACACAAATATAGACCAGGATTTCAAATGAAAGTTAAACCGATTTATTATAAATGAGAGTATTATTGATTGACCTAAAAATTTGAATACTTTTTGTGTTCTGATTTTTATTTGTAATACAATATCATCTGAAAAATGAAATCCATTTGAGATTTCAGAAGAATTTTTACTTAAATTTCAATTCTTATTCAAAGATAAAATGAGAATATCCAAGATTATTCTTATTGTTGGATTCGTATTGAGTGCTGACGTTTATACAAAAAAATCCCACCATTTGTATAGAATTTTGATTTGAAACTCATTTATTGGGATCAACTGTTTTTTTGAAATGTTTCCAAAACAGATGTTATTTTCTACATATTCTATGATTTGATATATTATTTTAAATAATAATTTGTTTTTTCTTCTATTCGGTAAACCAACAGATCATTAATGAAAATCCATTAAATTTAATGAAATAAATATTTGATCATAAATTAATGACTTTAAAAGTTGGTAGTGGCAAAGTTTTAAACTCTTTGTCTGAAGGTTTTTATTCAAGGATGTGCAAGATCACTATAACAGGTGGCTCTAAAACCTATTATTTAAAGTTATCTAATTGCGGGACTTTTTTATTGAATCAAATATATAATTGATTGCAAAAACATTGAAACAAATCATTGACTGGAAAATCAATTGCAAAAAATTACATAAT
>JAQGBR010000118.1:0-18553 GCA_034698525.1 Achipteria nitens | reverse complement strand
ACAATATTATGTGTGAAAAAAGAGTCATTTTCTTGGTTTATATGAGTCGTTAGTAATCTTTCCTTTTATTACACATTTATTTTAATTTCTTATTTTACATCAAATTATAACTTTAAATATAAATTAATAATAATTTGTTTTTATATTTGAAATCATTTGTTTCAACTTAAATGATAAATAAGTTAATGTTTGATCAAAAAGTTTTTCAAATATAGCAAAAAGCAAATAAAGTCTTAGAATTTTAATAATAGTTTTTATAATTTAAATAATTATTATTATTAAAAAACTTTCTATTTTTGTAAGTCTTTAGACTGTCCTTTAGAGCTGACAACAATTTTTAAGCTTGGTAATTTAAATACAAGTTCATTATTATAGAAGAAGTTCATTACAAGCGGCACTTTAAGGCCCCGAATGTCACACTTTTTTGTTTGTTTTATTTTGTTTTTTGTTTAATGTCTTCGAGAGATATAAACATAAAGAAAGAGAGAGAATGAAAGAGAATAAATGGAAAACAGTATTAAATAATAAAGAATTATATGAAAAAAGACTCTTTTCATCTGACAATACATAAAAAAACAGTACATAAAACAGAAATTCAATGGAAGACAAATATAATATGCAGTCAAAGACATATAAACTGTATATAAAAACTTGTGTTCCGAGAGATTCAATGGATTAGATTATGACAAGTATTACACAATTTTCTGTTTTGACGGTGTAATCAATTTTCATTTAATACCAGAGTTGGCCAACCGGTCGGATATAGGAATAGGCAGTTCTATCGCCAAATTATATATAATAGAATATTGACCTCGTTAACTTTACAACAATTGGAAATTCAAAGTAAAATAGCCAAGAATTAAGTTTAGATATTGCTTTAGTTTTTGGAAAAATGGCATATTTAGGCCAATCTTACCAATACTTTTGACTAAAATTAATGGGTAGGGCTTAGTTGCACCTTCTCCAAATTAAAAGCATGGAGTTAGCTAGATCAATTTGGCCCTCTCTGATAGTCTTTGTTAATTAATTTAAGATAATCCTATCGATTGGAGGATAAAAACAGTAATATTTTGTTTTTTGTGAGAAATATAATTACAAAAAGGATTTCTATTTAATATACTTTTAAAATATTGTATAAAAAGGAACAATCGATTTGTTAGACAAACATTTGTTTTTCGGTGGAATATAAGTATAGGCAAAGAGTATAACAACGAATGTATTAATAATTAGTAAGTCTTTTGATGAGTGATAAGAGAGGAGAGAATCAATGTTTAGATTTATTTGTGATTTCTTTTTATATAATTTGTTTGACACATATTTCGTGCAAATCTTTTTGAATCAGTTTATGTGTGAAAGGAATGTATTATTCAATTGAAACCATTTTTTATTGTTATTAATTCTTATAATATATATATTTCTGTTACTTTCGATTTGTTATCAAAACATATCAAATGAATTACAATTATTATGAATACAATAATCAATTGATTTTACAATTATTTGTTATTAAGAGTTTATGGACTAAAAAAATTTGATTTTTGTTTTGTGACATCTGTTCAGTGCAAAAGACAAATATCAATACATTGATTGATCGCCAGTATAGTCAGAGCACCGGCAAAGAGCGAGAGAGAAGGGAAGAGAAAAAATAGCTTACAATAGTCACCATTCAGGCACTCAATCGTTATCTTTCTTATGACGAAAATCTAATCAATCCTTAAATCGATTTAAAAAAAGAGAAAATAAACTAAATTTTAATTAAAAAACACTTTTTTATGACTAAAAGCTGTCTTTTAAAACAATTTCATTATTTATTTGAGAGAAAAATAGAAATAAAATTTTAATGAGTTTTTTAAAATTGCGAACAAAAAATAATACAAAACTCGAAATAAATAGCAGAGAGTAATAGAAATCATATTTTGATATAAAAATGAATGACTTTTTTACACCTAATTTATTAAATAATAGCACCGATTAAATGCTATTTTGAGTAATCATTAGATTAGATAAGAAAAAACTTCTGATTTCGGAATCAATTTGTCGATAGACTCAACGGTTTTAATATTAATAATATATTTCATTAATCTTTCTTTGAATTACTTAAAAAACCTAATAATTTGTTTCTCTTCTAAAATAATATTATGACAAAAATTGCACAAAAATTTACTCTTATATTAAAACTGTAGAAAAATCAGAAATAAAGGGCTCGAAAATGGTTTAAAATACTTTGAAAGGAGGGGTACAGACAAATAAAAAACTAAAAGAAAAGAAAAAAGAGCTTAAAATTTATTACTTTTGTGGCACTGATAATGAGTTCGAAGAAGTAATAAAACAAAAGCAGAGTTGTTGTCAGAGTCCAACAAAAAAGTAGATAAAACTCGTGTGAAATACAATTTACATTCAGTTCTATATAAAACATTAGATTTGTTTCCAATAAAAATGTCTTTTTCTTCGTTTTCCAAATTCATTCGCTTTAAAAATGTCATTGAAATCAATCAATAAAAATATCGATAAAAGAGAACTTCAATCGAGAGTTCAATTGAAATATTCATCTCATGTTTTGGATGAGAAAAAAATCACAGCAATAATAATGTAATAATAATTATAATATTAATTAATAATAATTATTATCAATTAATTAATCATCTCTTTTATATAGAACTAGAAAATGGATTAATTTGACAAACAATTAATCAAATGCGTCGATGCGTACGACAATTGAGGTCCGCCACACATCTGGTTAACAAAAAAGTGAGAGAGAGGGGACTGACAGTTCACGGATCAGACTCGCCAGTCATGATCTGTTGGACCTGTTCCAGTTTCCAGGCCAGTTTGTTTTTACGGGAGAACTCGTCCTCTTCTAACGTCTGCATTAACTGTTAATTTAAGGGCAAAATAATAAACACATTTCAGTCATTTTAGTAATTATTTAAGAAATAAAAAAAACTTTTTTTTAATAATTTAACAAAAAATTCGTGTGAATTGTGTAACAAAACACTCGAATTCAATGCCAAACTAATTACAACTCAATTAATAGTCAATTATTAAATGTGTAAAAACTTTTTAAATGTATGCAAATTAAATGCAAAGTATATATACTTTTAAAAAAATCAGCGGACAGTTAATTACCTGATCATTATATTTGATGGCATAACTGTAGAGCTCATAGAGGGCCACATTTGTATTGTATTCGTGGGCGTGTTGCTAATGGACAGACAGGACAGACATCATTAATATAACTATTGTTTTTGGAATACTTTTTTAACAAATGAAATGAAATATAAGCTGAATATCAATCATTTGTTGACTATTTATCAAATATTAATGAGAAAATAGAGAACACATACCCGGGACTCCTCTGCGAGCATCGCATTCATATCCTGATCACTGATGGCGGGCATGAGTTTGATGTCGTGATAGTATCTGTCGACCCATTCCTTATAAATTGGAATGTCTTTGGCGTACAATAGTTTACTACTGGGAGAGTCTTTGCCTAATCTATGGTCAGATGTGGAACAGGCGTCCATAAAAGTCTGGGCCACAACTGAGAGACACGAGTCGACAATATTTGATTTGTTTATATCGAACACAAAATTGGGATTTTTAATGAGATTAACCCAAAACCTGAGCGGCAAACTGTTTGACTTCCAGGTGTGCACCACTTCTGAGTCAGTGATGCCGTGTTGTAAGGCCTGGTCGTCAAGAAAGTCGAACATATATTTGATGGCTAGCGGTAGGGCTGAGCCGCGATGAGCGGTACTGAAAATGATCTCAAAGAGGTCGTCAACAAACTGTTGAAGAGTGCCTTTTGTGGCCAATAGTCGGGTCAGATATATTTCGGACACCATTTTATTTCCGCGGTCACCGTCTTTGTGGTCATTGTCGTGATGTTTGACTAAATGCCAATATTTGCAACCGTTTTCTAAGTCGTGATTTAATGGAGAGGTGGCCCGACTCATGGGCGGAGACGAGGCCTTATTGAAGCCAAAGTTGAGTGTTTCGTATTTATGCGATTTATCCATCTTTTCAGAGATGAGTGAAATGTTATACATTGAGCTCTGTTTAGGCACTAAAGTTAGGGACGCCCCATCTGAACACTTATAGTGAGCCAACGTATTAATACGCTTCCATTCGCCCTCTATTTTACTGGTCTGGTCCTCATCAGAAAGAATAAGTCTTCCCTGTTGTCCTGTGCGCCACTCTAAGTCCAGGTCTTCTTTAGTGGGTCGTTGAGAGTATGAAATACTGCGATAAATGGCGTCTAAAGATTTGTCTTTGATCTGACTTATGGTATCACAATCGAGTACTTTGACGGCTGTCTCCACATTATCCGCTTGAAGTAATTGATCCAAACCTGACATATAAGCCGTTTGTGGAGACATCGAGACGTAAACAGTAATTGTTTTATATTCGATCTGTTGTCGAATCAGCTTCTCTTCGGACAGTGAATAACGAGCCTCTGATGTGATTGAATCTACCGGTCCCTTATCCACCTGATGTTTGATGGCTCGATACAAGAGAAAGAGCCGCTCACCCGCGCATTCAGTCAAGAACTTATACAATAAGAATGTAAACCATGAGCTCAGCATCTTTTCAGCCACTGATTCTGTTCGGCGTAACAGTAGCTTCGGATGACTTTTGCCTTCAATACATCTCTCGATAAGATCTGCCAAAAGAGTCTTTAAAATATCGGTGCAGTACTCCATCTTTCCCTGAAGGGTAACCATAATAAGGGACGCGACGTTCACTCTGTCTCTCATTGAAAAATATCGATTTGACTCAAGAGTTCGTATGAATAGAAGCAAAAAAGTCTTATTCATAACTAATTGTCCAAAATTTCTGAGACCTCTTTCGATGAACACACGTTTTGAGGGATCGATTTGCATCTCTCTTAGCACCGGGTGATCTTCAGAGTTGGGGAACAACACTTTCATTGTATACATTCGATAGTCGAGGAATGGAATGCCACCGACAGTCAAATCACTTCTTAGATCAGTCATCTCAGTCTGTAGTTCTGCAAACGCTTCCTTACACTCCGAGGCCACTCTCAACTCGAGGACATCCATCTGTTCCTGCATTGTCTTCAATACTCTACTGCTTTCAGTAGATTTACGGCGATATAAGATTAGGATAAAGACAACGATTAGGAACAGAATACAAATGCCGACAATAACCACAATAAGGATATGCTGATGGAAGGCCGGAGGACCGTCTCCTATTTGTTCATAACTCAGTTTACCGATTGTGAAGTTTAATTTGCCACCGATTCCCACAATAACATCGGGAGCGCCATCACCATCTCTTCCAGTCTGGGGTTGAGTTGATGGGGGCCTACATGTCAGCTGCAGTCGAGACAAAGAGGTGACATTACAAGTACTGGTGCCGATCCAAACAGTGACGTCTGATTCTTGTGAGGCTCCGTCAAGGAATTTGCCGTTAATAGTGAGGTATTCGCTGCGATAGTATTTAATTTTGTTGTCTTCATTGAACTGATGATAGACTGGGTTTTTATACATTCGGAATTTGGAGAACGGGTTGTATTTTCTTGTGCTCAGACCCATCACAGACTTGACGTTATCCATAATAAATCCGTAGTCGAGTTCAACATATTCTTTGTCTTCAAAAAACTCTTCTTCTTTTTGAGGATCCATAGGAATGGAAGGACTTTCGCACTTCATCTCAACGGCTGAAATACTGGTGCAGTTACTCGTGAAGAACTCTCCCTCCACTTCCACATACATCATAGGTTTCTGTATTATATTTAAGTGTTCGCCCTTCACAGAGATGGTTATACCACCAGAAGGTATACCTCTGGCCTCTCCTCTATTACCACCAGAACCGGATTCGACTGAATTAATTCTGGGGTCTTCGACGTAGAGATAACTATAATATTCGAAAAGTCTGAGTCCATTATCGAACTTAACCCTCACTTTCTCTTCTCCGGGCATATATCGAGCACTGGTTATACACTCGGCATAATTGACTGTTCTTCGGGTGACATTACACGGAAGACTACCTAAAAATGCTTCGGCTTTAGAGCCGGCGTCCATATGAAGGCCTTCAATAGAAAGACGTGTTCCACCAGAAGTGGGACCCTTTGATGGAGAGATTGTCAATATTTTTGGGTTCACAAAACTGTAGGAGTCTTTAGATTTGGCCGCGTATTCAGTCAACACTTTGACAGTAATGGGACCAGAAATAGACCCGAGTTGTGCGGGATGTCCTGTTGTCATATTGCGTGGACTTTGAACAACACATTTAATTTTGGAAGTCTTAACATATTCTTCTCGAATAGGACTGCACGGGACGTAACCCAATTGATGTCCATTAACCTCATGATAAATGCCAACTCCATTAGCGATATCTTCGAAAGTTCGGCCCAAATTAATGCCTTCGATGGTGACATTAGTCCCGCCCTCCCAGGGGCCTGATTTCGGGTAAAAGTCCAGTATTTTGGGGTCGGGACAGGTTTGTTGTCTGTTGAGCCAATTTTGTGGGTGATGTTTGCACTGTTCCTGTACTTGACAAGAGTCAGACTCTAAACACCAGCCACACGAGTACTTTTCCGGTAATTCCAGACAAAAGCCACAATTGGGTGCCATTCCCTGACACCGGTATATCAGAACTAAAATAATGTAAATTTAAATAATTAATCAAAACCTGAATCAAAGCAATGATTAATTGAGGGGAGAGTTATGTCATACCGTGAATGTTCTCTGGATTGTCGAGTGGTTTACTTCCGTCCCAAATGACAGCAAAGAGTGAACTAATGTTTGGCTGATTACCGATATATGAGAACTCAAGACTCTCGCAATAGATGGTGTCCCCCAAGAGTTGTGCGTTGACCTGTTTGACTCGTCCCTCAATATTGAACTGACAGACGAAACGGGTCGACACAATAAACTGAGGAATGTTATCGACCTTGACTTGAATGCGTTTGGATATACCGCTCGGAACCAACACTTTGGGGGCGAATAATAGAGTATAAGAATAAGTAATAAATAATATAAATGTTTGATAAAAGACTTTTGTTGTGTTCGTTCGCCTGACTCGCGAAAGGGATCGGCTATCAATAGAGCACTCTTACCTTCTGTGGTTCCGCCCGCTGTGGCGTTAATGCGAGGGCAAAACCCTGGGCCCGACCGTATACTGGGCCCAACAGATGAAACACCAGTGACTAAGATATCATTGCGACAGTTCTCGCCCGTGTCGTGTGTGCACCGGTGACCGCCTACACACCAGTCACACGGATAAGGACTGGACACACAGGCTGTACAGCTCTGGTATGAACTGCAGTCATAGAATGTGAAGTTTGTGGCCACGAAGTCAGGACCCACTTTCATACGAACAGATAGTTTGGCAGTGAATGCGTCTATAAATGTAATGAATTGTATTAATGAGTGAATAATAAAAAATAAATTATATCTGGATTTCCATTAAGTATCTGGACATTAAATATTGAGTGGAGGCTTGTCTCGCAACACAGGCTTATACTACACCATACCTGATGATAATAGCTTTCGAATGGGATATGGATTGGGCGTCAGTACTAACTATAATCATATTAATGGCTATTCATCTGATATATGAGTGCAATGAAAAAAATTATGAATTATAGCTAATAATTAAAGACAAGGCAGACATCGGTCGTCACGTATTTAATGTCACATTTCTGGTCAGTTACCGGTAATGGTTAGGTCGACAAAATGGTAAATGAAAGACAGAGAGCAAAGGGCCCACACAATGCTTTAATTTTAATTTTCACGCTCAGAATGAATACTAATGAGAAGGGGATGTGCGGAGAGATAGAGAGGGAGAGACAAACCGAAAAAACGAGTAAAGGTATGCATGCATTGAATTTTTCAGTCCAACAAATATGCAAATGCTATACAGGTTTAGACACAGACTTCAAGTCATAAAACACAAAATATATATTCCCTTCAATTCTTAGAGTAATTTTAAAAGCCTTTACTATTCGTTAATATATAAACAAAATTGATTTCGAGGCATATTTCTAAAGGCATTCCGTGATAACAGACAACAAAAAATAATAAAAAAGAGTAAAAAATATATAAAATCAAAAATGAAATTCTTTTATAGCCGTAAATCGCATCGAAATATATGCCTCTATTTTATATGCGTTTTGATCCATGAATTGCTTAAAGCATTAATACATAACTAACTATAAACAGACGAAAAGTATTTTTTTTAAATAACAAAATACTTGATTCGCTTAATTGCACGAAAAGAACAAACAATTCTCTCTTCTAAAGCGTTGTTTGCCTTTTATTTAACACATATTTTGGTTTTAAAATTAAAAATAATTTGCAATTAAGCGAAAGCACCTGTTCTTTGGCTCTTTCCTAATGCCTGTTATTCGTGTGAATACTATATTATAATTTTTAAAATGCGGTTCAGTACTAAAGACATTCAATTCATTAAAATGAATAAAACATTTCTGGAATTCCTTTTGAAATCAAATTAAAGAAAAGGAAAGAAAATTATTGAATAAACAGAAATTGAAAAACAAAAGAGAAATAAACACTAAGTTATTGAAAGGTATAACTAAATGCAAGAATAAGTGAAAAACTAATGCCAAACATAATTGAGATTTACATCCATTTAATAGACAATAAAATAGTAGACATAATGTCTGAAAATGTCTTTTTTTGGTGAAAATACGCGAACCAAATACTAGAGAATAATACGGGAGTAATAAACCCTAAAAACATCCAAAAAAATTGAGTGAAAAGTATTTTATTGTAATAATAAAAAAAAGTGCACTAATAGTGTTACTAATGCTATCAATGGGAATGTGTTCTAAGAGGTAGAGCTCTGAGAGCGAACACTGACACGTCGTAGTGTTTATTAGTCTCAAAAGAGAAATAATGGTCGACACAACACTTACGCTGTCCGGGAGATATTGGCGGTAATGAGTCTGTTGGCGGTGTCGGACAACTAACACCATTTGCGGAACGACTGGCATTTGTTATTTGAGTCTTGGCAGCCGCTGTGAACGCACAGAAGAACTGGCCCTCCAGTACCGGCAGATTATCGATCACAAGACTCAGCTATTAATATAAATTAAGACAAAATCAGCGATAGATATATAAGTGATGACAGAATGAGAAGAAAAAGAAGAATAAAAGAGTCGACAAAATCGCTAACTATTGAGAGACGAATCAAAAATAATTGTCTGACAATAGATCTGTTGTCTGTCGACATCTTAGAAACAATACTTACAGTTCTGGCAGTCGTGCGCTGTATTTGTGGCGGATGGACATGAGTGATGGTTGTGCACTTTCCACTCTTGTAGGACAGCCAATAAAGCGGGTCCTGAGCTGCTTCAGCACAATCGCTTCTTAACGAGCATTTATTCTCCAACGAACACCAACCACAGTATGGGTCCCGAGCGCCCAAACATTCTGTGCACGTGCGGTACTGTTGACACTCCTGTACCTTCACTAAAGTTACTCTTCTGGTGGTCATTACGTATAAATAGTTTTTGTTATTTAGTTCTACGCAATACATGTCCGGATTGACAGCACTTCCTTCCTCTATGGCTATATCGGAGAACTCGAATGCACTCAGACTGGACTCTACCACTGCCTGTAATCATAAGATCAAAGACCAGAGAATTAAATGAAGAGTCAATAAAAAAAATATGAGGAAAAAGAGTGGGTATTATACAACACCAAAATCAAGATAAATGAAATCAAGAGAAGTTAGAGCTCAACACTAGATATTATATTTGGGGTCTGACTCTCGAGTCTCACACACTCTCTATGTTTTGGAGTATAAATACGGAAAGAAATCACTACAATAGATAAGAAGACACGAAAAAACTTCAAATATTTTTTGTGTGCAGTTATTTTCTCACATCAGAAGAAGACTATTATCTTTTTTAATAAAAGACTTGAGAATCAAATATAACATTCAATACATTTTTTTCTTTATAGCAAACATTGCATTTCAGAGAAAATTAAGCCAACATTCGATTTGAAAGGAGTAGTAGTGATGAGACGGAAGGAGAATAAAATAACTCAAATTATAAACTCGAAAACGCTTTTAGCAATTGTTTGGAAAACGAAAATGAAAACAATATGTAAAAAACAACTCACAGACAATTCATACACAAAAAACACTGTTTAACGAGTTTTGTGTTATTTTTCTCACATTTTATTTCAAATAAGAGATAAATTGCATTCAATTGAAAATTTAAAAAACCTTTTCATAGAATATTTTTTAATTCTCTCTCTCTCTCTCTCTCTCTCTCTCTCTCTCTCTCTCTCTCTCTCTGTAATATATCAAAGAAGTCAACAGAAATGAATTACTTCATAAAATAAGAACTCAATTTACATGTGTTTGAAGAATCGCTAATTGAAATGAATTGAAAGACTCTTTTTCATTGAAAAAATGAGGAAAAATTATTGCGTGACTTAAATATGGGGCTCAGAATGAAAAATATATTGAAGACTATAATAGATTAGTATATTATTTAATTTTGTAGCCGCGGTTTGCCTTCTAATGATTGTATTCTAATATTTAACGCATATTTACACGAAATACAAACCGAAAAATAGTAGTGTAGGGATAGGAAAAGGTTGAGACACACACACCATAGTCTTAAATCATATAATATATAAGAAGGTGTTATATAATAGTTAAGTTAAATAGTTTGACTGGAAATGTATAGACATTAACTGATATAATCGCACAAACCGTACGACAAGCCATTCATCAATCATTTTGACTTATGATAGACTTAACACAACAACTGATTCTATTGACCTAACATTAAATTCAAATTTTCAACAAAACCAACAAAATTGAATAAATCAATAGTTAAACATAAATAACAAGCAAAAGATTATCAACATTTTCCAGTTTTTTAATCTACAGAATAATAAATAAATAAAACCTTTAGAAGAAAATGTGACAAAAAATTAAATCTTTTAAATTTAGTGAATAATATATTTTATCGAAATATAAATCAGTTGAAAACGAAAAGAAAAACAAAATTATTTTTCGTCTAATATTTCGTGTTTAGAGTCCATTGATTTTTCAGAGAAACCATAATTAAGACCAAAAACAAAATAAATGAGAAGATCATCAAAAGGGAAGGCAAATGTCGATTAGATTTAATGTGTCTGCGATTCACCTGCAATGACATCACGAGAGGAGACAATGATGTCTAATGTTTGACATAAAATTCAAAGATTCAATGAAAAGAACGGCCATAAAATTTGATGAAAATTAGTGAGCGCAGGGGCTAAGGGCTCAGGGTTGAGAGAGCGCTCTGATTACAGAGTAACAGTAACTACAAATTGAAAAATTAGAGGCAAATATACAATAATTTTAAAGTCGGTTCGAATATATTCGCCAATTAATCAATAAGTTTTTAAAATGAGAGGAACGCCAACTGAAAACTGAGAGCAGAGAACAGATCAGAATTCATTTACTGGCAGTAATTTTTAACGAAGAGAAGGGGGACGAGAGCTTTGGGAAAAGATAGAAGAGCAGAAAGATGTGCACAAATGAGACAATTACTAAACGTAAAGTAATATTATCAGTGCTTTTAGTGGAGAAATCAGTGGCATAACTGGCATTACAGGCATATTGCATGTGATAAGCGCTCAACCGAAACACTAAATCTAAAGGACTGTTCACTACAGTCAGACTCAAACTCAACTATAACTTCAAACTCGATGCCCGAAAGAGCATATAAAATAGTTTTGGGAACAGTTCTAAAAATTGTTACCAATGGTTGGTCTCCAAGGAAACACTGCTATTGAAACCTAAACTGGAAGCCAGTGTTCAATACACTCATCTCTAACTAATTCTGTGCAGAGAAAACTTCAACCGAATAGAGAGGAAACGGTTCAGAACTAAAATGAATTTTTTGGTTATGTATTTCGTTGAGCTCCGGTGTGTTCTCTTCAAATCGACTCATCCACCACTTGTTGCCATAACACTATTGAAACACTGGATATGTCGAGGAAGGCATTGACAAGAGTGGAGAGGAGAAGCGACAGCACTGCCAAAGCCAGACCTCAATCTTTACTACACCCGAAAGACATACAAAAAGTGAAGAGAATATTATATTTATATAAAACCCGACATTTGTTGAGCTTCTCATTCGACTCATGCGATACGAAACACAACAAAAGATAAACATTAAACTCGAAAAATATTATTTCATCGGATGAGAGGACAGACAGACACACACACAAACCAAATGTATACAAAAGGAGATAGAAATGGAAAAATGTTTTAATCGATTCTTATATTTAGATTCGGGGCAAATATATTCTCATTCTGAGTGAAAATTCAATTCAATGCAGAGTTGTTAACAACAAAAAAAAGTAGTTTTAGAAAAAAGTATTCTTCAAAACCGGAATCAAAGCTAAAGAATAATATAATGTCAGACATTGTTTGATAACATTGATTGAGTACATAATGTCAAAGAAGTAGCAAAAAATTTGAGGCGAACTTAAAGACTTCTCAACAAATTTTAGTCGAATTAGTTTAATCAGCCATACGTTTGCAGACGTGAGCGAATAAAAACCAGTACAACCATCGCCAGTACAATATCGATCGGCGCACAGGTTTGTCGAACTGGTATATTGCATATGAAGCCCACCACCAAATGTATATATAGAGAAAGAGCTGTTCGCTAATTCCTGGGCTGACACAACCGCTGTTGAAGAGTCAGCATTTGTTCCTAATATGAGTGATATTTGTCTCGACTCCACACACATAGTATTATACAATAATAACAAATTCAGAACAATAGCCAATATATGACAAAACAGAGCAGAGGAGCGGTAAGTATTGCATTAACTGCTAATTTCATTCAAATAGAGAGTAAATCCAATAAACGATATATTGATTTATCATTTCCTCAGTCAAAAAAGGTCTTTCTTTTGCTCCTTATTCTACTCTACTTTTTATCTAATATTTTGATAGCCTTTCCGTTCGAGACAGACATACCGTTCAAATTGAAAGACATTGAATACAAAAAGAGAGATCTTCTAACCCATAGTCTTAGAGATGTGTTGAATGATTAAACAGAAAGACTAATATAAGTCAATAAAATAGAGAATGAAAACAAATCTGGAAATCTGTTGCATTAGAGACCGTTCTCTGGATCCGTTCCCTATGTTTGAGGTGTTATATGAGTAGTTATTTTGTAGATAAAAGAGAGGAAAGGGAGTCAATATGTATGTTTGATTGCATTCCCAAAACTAATCCTAATATATAGAGAAAAGATCTGAGAGTTGTGTATTAAGTTGTGTTTTGGGCCAATATTTAACTTTAATTCAAAAAATAAGTAAACGATTGCACAGACATCAGATCGAAGAGAAGAAAACTGAATCCCAATAGCGATCCCAATCCCAGAGGTGTCACATTTCATCATTTGTCAGAACGATGCAGACCTGACTGCAAACCTATTTTCACAAATCTATATCATTGCCAGAGAGAAGAAAACTTCATTTGCTCAGA
This sequence comes from Achipteria nitens, assembly GCA_034698525.1. Taxonomy (NCBI): domain Eukaryota; kingdom Metazoa; phylum Arthropoda; class Arachnida; order Sarcoptiformes; family Achipteriidae; genus Achipteria; species Achipteria nitens. The sequence goes on along the minus strand of JAQGBR010000118.1, from coordinate 5,050 downwards.
CATCGGAGAGGGGAGAGTGTAAGTGTAGTTCAGACATCTCTTTGACTAATAAATACAATTAATTTTAAGGGAAATTCAATCAATGAATATAAACATTGGAATAAAAACAGATTTAAAGCGAGAAAGAGATAATAAAAACAAAATTTATATTAAAACAAATTTGTATTTCCTTACGAAACAAGAAATTAAATTCTGTGAACAATAAAAACAAAAATTTGTCACAAAATTTATCACAAAAATATACAAATATTTAGATAATAAGACTGGAATTCATGAGAAAAAAATTTTCTTATCAATAGTCAGCTAAAATCTGAATATATATGCGAAGGTTTGGTATACGTGGGGAGGGGCAGGGGCTATACATTAAAATATTTATGGCACTTGTTATGCAATATTTGCTAATAAAATAAAATTATTTGCATATTAAATGTGTGCGAATTATTCAAAAGTGGAGTTCATTTTGAATTAAATAAAAATTCAGTAAAAAATGGCTAATTTTTCATAACAAACAATAATAAAGTCTTATAAATAGACTAAACAAATATAAGACAGGAATTCAAAAACAATATTATTATTTGAATAGTAATTCTGTAAATGTATTGAAAACAGAGAAAGACTTAACATTTCATTTCATAAAACATTCACGAATTTATTCACTGAAGTAATCATTAATTAATCAAAAAAATGAACACAAAATTTATTACATTAAACATCAAATGGAGAAAAAGGAAAAAATGAAATTAAAACCGAAAAATCATTAATCTTTGCTTAATATGAGAGCCAATGACCAAAATATTAATAACGAGAGACTAATAATAATATCATATTTTTTGCGGTCAAACATCTCATTCATTCAATACTGGAAATCATAATCATTTATGTCTTGAATATAGATTCTGACACAAAACAAGAATAATTGGACTCAAATTGCGGCGAAAACGACATTTTAGATAAAGAAGTATTTACTCAGTAGAGAGAGAGGGAGAGAGAGAGAGAGAGAGAGAGAGAGAGAGAGAGAGAGAGAGAGAGAACTGTATATTATAGAACACTACAGATTAGAAGAGAAAAGTCATGTCTAAAAGTAAGTCACTGACAGTTATGAGTCATTAAAAATACAGATAACATTAAACTCTTAAAAAAGCACTTTCAATGTCTACGACGACAAGAGATAATAACATTTGATATATACTACCAAAACATGGAATTTTGGCAAATATTTAGAGTTTAAAGAAAAATAAGAGAAAGAGACAAATAAATAAAATCAAAATAAAAACAAATTAACACTTCAGAGAAAAGAGAGGAAAGCATTGAAAAGCGGAACCAAATTTCTAATCAACAAAAAGTATTCTTTGTTTTGAATTTTTGAATCAGAATAAAATGTAAAACAAAATTAGAGTCATTTCTAACATTATGTTTACATAACAACGGATCGAATGATTAAATGAGTGAATACACAAAATGAATAAAATATTGTATTAATTTCTATACAATAATAGTGTAAATAATTTTGAACTTAAAATTATGTGGAAATATGTTTAACAAAGATTTTTTTAAAAGGTTTTTCAAAAGAGTAAAATACTAACTCTTTTACTGTTCAAACACTACTAAACACTGAAAATGAGTAAATATTTTGCCGACAAATACCTTATGTTAGCCTCAGATAATGTTTTTCAGGAGAATCGGGGAATAGAAAAGACTCTAATAGTTGTTTCCAATAAAAATGGCTTTAGATTTGAAATAAATTTTCAGATCGAAGAACACAAACACAAAATGAACCAAAAAAGAGAAGTTAAGTCTAAACAGAGAGTCATTTAAAACGAATACTAAAGAAAAATATTGACAAATAGTTTCCAAGAATTCTCTCTAATATCTGGTCTGAAAACCTTTTGATAGAAAGCTTTGCACAGAAAATAACTAAAAAAATGTTTTTATTCAAAGACCAAAAACATTACACAACAAAATTGAAGATTATTTCTATGACTAGAAAAAGAAGTATAAGAACTAAATGGAAACCATTGTCTCAATTGACTCTCAAATATAATACAATACAACAGAGTTGTTGTGCTCGACTCAACTCATTTCATGGCTAAGTCGGCGTTCAATTCTTATCTAAAAATCACAAATCCTTAGACAACAAGAATGTTAGACACGACAAGAGTCGGAGTCATTCACAAAAATATAGTCTTATATGAGTGCCTGAGTTGAGAGTCAGTGGAAACTAATTTTTATGAAATGCAATGAATGTCAGCAATCGATGGAAATGTTATGGAAGTACACAAAGAAGTGGCGGTGAAATAAGAGAGAGAGAAGACATTATAAGTTATGATTCCTGAGCCATCACTACTAGTATTATCGACTAAGAGTATGGTATAAGAATTATGTGCACATATCCGGCAATTTCAATGTTTTTCGGTTGGCTGACAGTCAGAGCTGAGTATATCTGTTCTCTCGGGACAGTCCCAAAGTATAAGGCAGACAAAGAGTAGGTGCGTCTCAATAGAAACAGTGATGAGTCAATCAAAATATCTATTCTTATGGTTTTGTTTGTTGTGAGAGAATTGCTTTGAAGAGTATTTGAACACATATTTTAATAGTCAGTGAATAATAAAAGGGCACTAAAAACATGAAAAAACGCGAATTTCTTGTCTCATAACAGACGTAATGCAATAATAGTATTACAAAATAGCATTTAAGCCAATTCTTAGTCACTAAACAACATATTCGTGCATCAAATACAACAACACTTGCACTGTATATGTGTTGGAAGTACTGCCAAGTATTGCATTTCTCACGTTTATACCTCACAAGAAGATTATGCACTAATAGGCGAACCCCAAACCTAGTGCTCAGAGGCTGACGACTAATTTGTAGAATAGATACCACTGGAAGAGCAAAAACCAAAGTAATGGATATAATGAAGAGAATATATTTTGTGAATTACATTCCATTTTAGAGAAAACTATTTGTGGAGAAAAAACATTTGAGTCGAACAAAATGAATAATAGATACCAGTATTGAAGTCAGGGATAATTAGTGGCCAATCTTTATATTGAACGAAGCATTCATAGTGTCTAAGAGGCGAATATAAACGCCAACTGAGCTGTAGGTCTGTATATCTGCAATTGGCTAAAGAGGGCGGAGTTCTTAAGACTAAGAATAGGACTTAAATATCTAAAGACGTGAAGAAAGAGAGAAGAAAACGGAGAGACATAACTGAAAGACAAGACATTTAAATACATCACTATTTGTTAGGCGTCGGTAACAGGAATGGCTGGTAGAGATTGATTAGAACAATATTGAAGCCAATGCTAGATATATAAAAGGGCAGACATACCGGCAAACATGAGAACACACTATTCAGAGACTGACTGATTTCAGTACTAATTCATAGTCAAGTAATTTGAAAAATAAGTACTGAAATAACAGGAGAAGCCATAGGAAGGCAACTAAACAGAGGAATTGGCAAAAATTGAGACACAGTTGAAGTCTAATGAAAGAGAGAAACACTTTAGCAAAAGATATGAGTCATTCATTAGATTTCACTCAGTATTTGTTAGATTGGCTTCGACTCAATCCCTTTCGGCTTTTCGACCGATCGGGTCAATAGGAGCGGCATATTATTGGAGTGCACTTCAGCACAACATCGCATTAGCAAAAAAAGAGAGTGAGAGCTCTTCCATTTCACATATGATATCACAAATAGGAGCATAAAATCTAATATTCTTTGCCTAACAATAAAATAGTGAAAAAATTATTGGCATTTATTTAAACAAAATGCAAATTTAATATTAAACACAACAGTGAACACAAACCAACACAACCAGAGAGAGAAAGAGAAAGGAGCCGACTGTTGTGCCAGAGATAGTCCATGAACTGATACATGAGAGAGAGGCGAACACGTGCTGTAGTCATATCTCTGTATATATAACACATTTAGATTATGTAACTTAACGTTCAGATTAATGAATAGTATAACAAAACCCGATGGGAGATGAGAGGACTAACTCTCACTAAAATATATAAAACACAAACGAATAGACGAAAAATTAGAGCCAAACCAATTGTCTGTCTGTCTCTCTTTTTTACAGCCAAACATCTCTCGTATATCTGATTGAGAGCTAAAATGAAGTTTACATACGTTTTAGTCAACGAATTACGAGAAACTTCAATAATAATGTTTATACTCTGGAGAGAGTGAGGAACAGACAGATGGAATACTAAGTCATTTACAAATAATGAATGTTCGCTACATTTAAAGTCATTTCATTGTAATCTTTATTCAATTCATTATAACTAAAACTATTTAATTGAAAATTCATAGAATAAAAAAATTGGAGAAAATATTTGAGATTTTTTTCGTCGGATATTTAAGGCAGTCATTCATCAAAAATGGATAAAAATTAAATTTTTGAATAATTCATTGTAAGCGGGAGTTCATTATAAATGACATTTGAGTTAAAAATATTTTTGATGTGAAAATGGATTAATATTTTTCGGGACACAGACTACAGAACTCATCCATAATAACAGCGAAGTTGAAGGAAATGCAAATTAATGCTTGAGTTATGTCTGACTATTTTTTAGGGCTACCAATTGAAGGGAAATCCTAAATATGGGCAAAAATTTTTTAGGAATCAAAATAATAACATAAAAGCGAAACGAAATCGCAGAGAACAGCACTAAATGGATGACTCTCTAGTGAAAAGTGACGGCAAAGAAAACAAAATCATAACAGATTAGTCTTATCGCACATATAAACTATAGCCACAGTTGTGTTTGAAATTTGCATACAATATATAAAATACAATACAATACTAAATATAATACAAAACCAATAACTTATCTCTCGATACAGTAATTCATGTGACGGAACAGATTTTAGGCCAAAAAATTCTCAAATATTTATGGATTTTTGACTTCAAATCTGTTTATACAGAATAGAAAGAGAGGTGAATGTGTTGTGTTGTGTGTGAGTGAGAGAGAGAGAGTGAGTGAGTGAGTGAATGAGAGAGAGACAGAGAGAGAGAGAGACAGAGAGAGAGAGAGAGAG
>JAQGBR010000117.1:0-18592 GCA_034698525.1 Achipteria nitens | reverse complement strand
TCTGTTCTATTCCCTTATTTGTAAGCCTGTATTTCACTTTATATCACTACTTTTGATTCATCGAACAGAATATTCTGTGTCTGTTTTGGACTCTTCCAAACTTGTGTTAATCTGTGTATAGCTTTGGGCCAAATAATTAATTATCGGTGAGAGCTCTGAATGAATAGCAAAAATATTTTCATTTCATTTATTTTGTAAAAGAAAAAAATTAAATCTATTTTTCTAACAAATCGATGGATATTTTATAACAAAAAAAGTGTCGCTCCTATCGATCAGAAGAAATAATTAAATAAAATGAGAAAAAGTGATACAAAATTAATTACAAAATTTTTAACGATTACTATATTTGAGACATTTTTTTAATTTCAGTCATCAAAACATTAGGAATATATAGATTTTTTCCTAATAATAGACTATTTTTATTAAATCAAATCTAATACTTATTTAAAAATTAATTCAATTTAAAGAAAGAAAAGTTTATTAAATGAAAGTATTTTACAAATTAATCTCAAAATATTTATCACAAATTATTGATTATTCGAGACTAGAATTGGTTGCAATTAAAATCAAGAATAATATTATTATTTCAATCATTTGATTCAATAACCAGACAAATGATATCATCTAAAAGTTAACATAACTTATCTATTGAACACATATTACGTTACATAAAATAAATACATGTTTTGTAAACAAAATAATTGAAAGTTGTTTTGATAATAATTTAACACTTATTAAGGCTCTCAAAATTGCAAATATTAAAAATATATAAGAATTGAAAGATCTAAAAAGAATTAAAAAGAAATTAACTGAGAGAGGCTCTTATTTGTAAATTACTAGTTCATTCTAAACTTCAAATTTGTTATTTTTACGTAACGTTATATATTAGAGGTCCCAATATTAGTATGCTTTTAGTTAATGAACTTTTAAAGAGTGTTCGGGTTATTCACTGATTGATTCAATGATTGGTTTATTGGAATTTATATTAAATTATTTTTGGGTTAAATTCTGTTTAAAAATAAAATTTAGTTTCAAATAAATATTAAAAACTTTTACCAAAATTATTATCAAATGAATTATAAAATGAATATTCAATGCATTCGTGAAAATGACTTCAATTGTATTTAAATTAATGGTTAATGTCTTTCATGTCTTCTCTAGCCTTCATCAACATTCCAAACATTGTCAGCGCCAGTAGTTTATCGAATCCATCCATAGTTGACCTTTGAATCCATTTGGGAATCGTTGTCCGCGCCTACAGTTAGGACACGATTTCTGATTATTGACAAAATCAAAGACATAATTAACGAATGGATACCTGACTGAAACCCAGTCTCTGCAGAATATAGTCGACACCATAGGGTTCGATATTCTTTCCCGCCCACGACAACAGACGCACAGTTGGCTCCAAATGCCATACCTTTTGAGTATTGAAATAAATTAATTATTAATAAGTGATAAAATTAACGATAAAATCACTAAAATCTTCAAATTCTGTTCAAAAACAGAATAAAAGGATCGAAAAATGGATAACAAATTGTGACCAAAAAGTGATGAACAGTGGACTCACGTGACAAACAAATTCTCTCCAATCTCTTGGAAGCGCTTCCAGTGATTCGCTCTTCTTTTGGTTGCGGTCACCGCTCGGCGAATGAGTTTTCATAGGATTTGTGTCCTTTTCTATCAGATAAGAGCTGATCAGTTCGTGTAAGAAGAAGTAGGCCTCGGCATCGACTGCCACAAAGATATGGTCGTCGAAATCAGATACAAAAGTACAGTCAACTGTTGGCTTAACATCTGAAGTGGTGGGAGTGGTGTTCGACTGCAAGTGTTCGGTCTTCAGTTCCAATTGCATACTCGGAAACGCAAATATAACTTCTTGTGTGTGATGGTAGTCACCACTGGTCTTAGGACTGGCAGACGCTCTTCTGTCACGAACTTGTGGTGAGGGATAGTAATCACTTTGAGATGGAATGGGAGTACCGAATATATCCAATTCCATGACAGCGGGGAAGCGGTCGACGTCATCGATCTCTGAGGCACTGAACGCATAGTGGAACCACTCGTGCATATGTCTGAACTGTGGCGGAAACATAACATTACGCGATATCTTACAAACGGTGGCCATTGTTTTGCGTGACTGTTGTTCACTACTATTACGCCCCAAAAGGAAAGACAAGTTCTGAACCACATGTGTGTCCAAACTTTCGCTATCATTCACTATATTCTGTGCTTCCGTTGCGAACGATATCGACGGCTGTTTGAGACTAAAAGCGCCCCAACTCTTAGACCTAAAGTTAATACCATAAAAACAGGCCAATGATATATTCTGTGCTCTCAATTCTACAGTTCCGCCCAGAATTGTTCCGTGAATTGGCAATGGATTGGGTAGAGTCGACAACTGGACACCAGAGACTAATCTCAAAGCTTTCTGCCAATGCCTGTGATGTCGCGCTTCGGTAGTAATCGACACGTTATCAGACGACTGTTGCTGTGGTGTTACGGGAGTGACATTCAGTTGTGGTGAACCACTGCTCACACTTTGAGATCGTTTTGATTGTGATTTGCCTTTAAATGAGTGCCTATTATATGACTTCGGCTGAAGTGACGAAAAGACGCGTTTACTGGAGTGGAACTGTTGTGAAAAGAATTCCTCTAATTTGGCCACAATTTTCATGATGTCGGGTGTCGTCGACTTTGACATTAAGACTTGCATCTGATCCCAATTGAGAACTCCGTGAATGAATATAAGTGCCGGTCGTTTGGTTGGATGTGAGGACTGGTTATAATTTTTACTCAAATCTATTCTCCATTCGTCGCGTAAAGTGATGTCTAAATCGGAAACTCTGAACATCAGAATACTGGTCCCCATGTAGTCAATACGGTTTTCCAAAGTATGTAAACTACAGCTCAGTTTGTGTTGGGGTTCGTTTCCCTTCACTTCTTTGACCGACAGTTCAGTACTGATTTGACTCAATTCGATAATACCGCCGACAATACCTCCCTTTGCGTCCAGAGTTGACCCGTCGAGTGCTAAACCAATTTTATAACTTTTATGTCCACTCGAATCAATGGAAAGCCGTCCGTCAGATCTGAGTCCTCGTGTAAGCCATGAGGTGTTGCCCATAACGTTCCCCATATTCATAGTTATATTCAATTTCGAGAGATTAACCGAAAACAATACTAATGTCTCCCATGGGTTGGAGTTTGAGACCAGTCCTCGTGAATCAGATCTGGACGCGCGGCGATAAACTTTGCGTCGACCCGTCTCTTGTAAATTGAGTCGAAGTCCTTCTCGATTAGGATTTGAGTCCTTTCTAATAAATGCGCGAACAGTAGTTCCCGTTTGATTGGACTCTTCAGAACTGGTATCCGAATCTTTGCTGTCAGATATAGAGTCGTCTTCTTCCTGATCACTGAAAATAGCACTAATGGAGTGGTCGCCGATAAACATTCGTTTCCAAATGGATTTGCGATACCAGGCCTTAGGAAAGGCGAGTATTTCATTGAGTCGACGCATATCATACTTGAAAGACGCGGAACCGATATCACAAGTGGCAGAAAACCTGAATCTCTGTGCGATTGAATCACTTATTGATAGTTTACGTCCTCTCGAGATATTGATTTTAACGAACTCCACCTGAAGACTGAGTGAGTCTTTACGGTCAGAATAAGACATTTTTGTGTCCGAACTATCACTACTCATATTGGCTGACGAAGCGCTGGAACTGGTCTTCTTCTGACCGCCGTATGGATGGAAGATATATAGGGAGAAGTCGGCCAAACAACCCGTGACACTGAGTCCACCCGAAGACGTATTTATAGTCGAATCCGACGAATGCTTATCAAATGATTTGAATCCATAGCGGGTATACTTCGGTGGAGAGCACTGACCAGATTGTAGCTCATCTTCAGAGCGTTTCGAAGAAAAGACTAAATCAATTGATGGCAAATGAAGGAGACATTCAACTCTTGAGACCGGAAGACAACAGAACCGGACGACTGTCGGCTGAACGTGAAAATAGACGATAACATCGACTGGAAAGGAGGCATATGAAGCGTATTGGGCCGGAACTGGCGCCGAATCCTCACTAAAAACATTTGGTGCTGTCGTGGAAGTTGGTGTTTTAGGCGGCACTGTTATGGGAATGGGTTCGAGTGCCTGTTCTAAGAAATCTAATATATTGGGACTAATGAGGGTCTCATCAGGAATACTGTGTAATGTAATCCATGCGAAGAGCGCCGCCTTTTTTGATGAACCCTTTTTAGTTGATAAGTGACCGCTCTGTTGACTACTTGTGCCACCGGTCTCAGCATCAGAGCGTTGTTCAGACGCCGGCCGTGGAATTGACTTATCAACGGTTTGAGTGCTGTCTTCAGCCGTATTCTTGGAATTGTAATGGAGTTTAATATCGAGTCCAGGAATTAAAAAGACAGTGAAGTCAGCGATTTGTCCGCTTAAATGAGTGGTGTGTTTGAGTCGATTGGAAGATATATTCGGTTTTAAAGTACTGTTTGAAGACGTTTTTGCCAATCGATTGTTGGAACGACTCTTCTTTATATTATTAGGCGATAGAAGAGAATCGTATGGACCGCCAGAAAAACTGCGCTCTTTTTGCATCTTTTTAGTGGAAGTGTCCTCTTCTTTGTTGGTCTGATCTTTGGTATGTAAAACACATTTTCCCGAATTGAAGAATATCTTGACATCCAATTCAAAGTCAATATTAGGCTCTGTTTGATAACTTTGTTTAGTTGCCAGCGAACGCTCGGCCACAGATGAGGACAGACTATCATCGTATTCACTGGAAAGACTTCCCTGTTTTCGGAGTTCGGAATCACTAAAAGAGTAAATCAAAGTTAAAAACAATCGAATGATAATTAATTTATGTCTAACCCTCTCATGTTTTTAGTGATTTTGGGTATTTTGAACTCAGAATTAGAACTGGAAGACTGTTCCAAACTAAATGTTGGAGTCATAGCACTCTCACCACTGCTTTGAGATTCGCTGAACAATGAATTTGTATCCGAAGCTGCCGTTTGATTGATGGGTGAGTCCAACAACTGTTGCCTAGTCTTAGGGATCGGAATACTGGCAGACGTTCTGAACAAATAAATGCAATTAATTTATGAAAAACCAAATCAAATATTAATAACAAGAAATTACTTGAGTTTAGGCATAGTTTCGACTCCATTATCAAAAGAACCCGTTTTGAAATGTTCTAATGGAGAGTCTTCTCCAGAATTTTCATTGAAGTCATTGTTTTCATTATAAGATATTAGAGAAGAGCTAAACATTTTTCCGCCGACAGATAACTTGTCTTTAAAAGAGGATTGTCTAACACTCGGCCGCCGAAGCTTTTTGATGACATCCCGACGGAAATTATTAAAAACGGCGGCCTCTAACTCATGAAGGCGTTGAACCTCCTGTTCGATAGTGGTATGACTGGCACCCAATTGACGTAAATCATTGATAATCTTGACCTGTTCGTTGAGCTCCTTCTCTATAATACGCGACCGTTTCTTGTAATCATTGGAAACGTCTTTCAATAGAGAGCCTCTTCTCAATTGAACTCCTGATTCAGATTCGAGTTCTGATCCATTAATTTGTTTTTCTTGAGGCGTTTCATCGACGGTAACACTTCCATAATCAGCAGTAGATATGTCCTCTTCGTCTTCATCCTCATCGCCAGCGATTGCAGTCATTGTCTTAAAGAGAGCCGAAAAATGTTTGCCAATCGATGTATCGAAATGTATGTCAAACCCTTCCATTTTCCAGGAAACGTTTAGCAACCATTTGGCATCACTTGTGCTCTGATGTGATGTTAGAGTTCGCGAACATATTTCATACGTTCCCTCTGAGACAACGCACAGATTTCTGATAGTAGGGTCAGTGGGGTCGGGCTTCCAATCATCGAGTGATGTCTCAAAATCATCAGCAAAACGGATACACAAACCGGTGAACTGGGCTTTACTAACGAGTGAACCTCTAGAACAGGCACTTATTTGGGTGTTTTCAAGTGTGACTACCAGTGCGTCCTTCAGTTCAGACTCAAAGCCTTTGCTCTGATTGAGTGCAGAAATGGTCGGATTTGTAATGGGAAGACATGCGCCCAAATCATCGACTGTTAATTGAAGGAAAAGAGTACCGATTGTTTGGGACCCGATTTGAGAAATTGGTGGCACTTTTCCAAAGACCTGTTGTGTGGCCAAAACCACCTCAGAGTTGAGGTTAGAGCGCTGTTCATTCCAATACTCGTATGCATTCTTATAGTTGAGCCAAACCAACACCGCTTTGTCCAAAGCCAAGGGTTGTATATAAACCAGTGGTCTATGAAGTGCTATAAGAACTGCCTCTTTGTCTTCAGTGTCACTATTGATAACCATTTCGTCCTGTAATGCATTTCTCATACTTATTCTGGTTTTAAAATATGCCAACTGTTGAAACTCAGGCTCTGCCTCTTCGAACATTGCATTCTTGATAAGTTGACCCAAAGCTACGTTGAGGTCAACCTGTAATTTGATGAATAGCTTGAGATTTAAGTCTTTAGATGACATGTTCTGTACGCGATTCGATAATTGAAGTTCCATTAGTCCGGTCTCGAGTCTGACAGCACTACTGGTCGGTGTTGTGGCTGTTATTTGAATTCCTTTAAGTCTCAAATGAAGAGAGAACAGCACATATCGGGAGTGTCGACTCTTATCGGTGCCGAAAAACAACTCTTCGTCAATAATTTTGGTGTCAGAGCCGGACATCTTCTGCACGACTTCATTGACTTCTTTCATGAATACCTTCTGAACCAGAAGTAAGTGATTGAGTAAATCAGTTGTGAGGCTGTGCTCAAAAGAGCCGATATCTGCCGTTGCATTCAAATAACTTCCTTTTCTTAAGACTATTCCATCTGCAAACGATTCAGAGCGTGAGGCGCCAACTTTACCTGTGCTCAGATCTTCCATATATTCCGCCGACACATGAATTTGAGGCAAATCGACGTTTGCAGAGGACGGGAGGTTTGCTTCGGTTGGCAATACTTTTGTATTGAAACTTAAGGTGTGCTGATGGACATCAATAACAAACTTTGCTTTACTCCCAGTTATGCCCGAACTGGTCACCCGTCCAATTTGATACTGAGCTCGAAGTGATGGCAAAAGTGATGCTCCGATTGTGAAACTGTCTAATATTACACTGAATTGTATTACAATCGGTTTTATTAACTGTTGTTTGTTTTGCTGTTCATTCGACGGAACTGTTCCGCTGTCTATCATATCGTCGGCATCTAATCGGAGGGTATGACTGGTCTGTTGTCCATAGGATGAGGTCATAGTTTCGGTGTCCATTTGTTGTCGCGATAGTCTCGACGGCTGTCGCGATGATCGCAATTCTTGTAATGTAGTCGAAAGTTGACGACTGGAACGGGTCATCATTCCGTGCAGAGCCACTGGATGTTGAGGTATGTCTATCATTATGGGGCCGATTGTCAATAGCGCTGAATTAGAGTCCTTTCCCTTTTTGTTTTGACATGAGATCAATGTTTGTGACTTTCCGACCGTCATCTTTACGACCAATTGTTGACTCGGAGGCATTTCCTCTAATAGAGAAATGGCTGTCTGTCCCAACTGCCCGTTTAGAGATGACTCAAACCATTTCTTAGAGCCCTTACACTTCTGTTTGTGAGTAACGCTAACATGAAATGTAGTCAACTCTCCCTCTAATTTGAGTCCAGACAACATCGCTAGGAGTCCGACGCGTCTTATTTTACAGACACCGAACACCACAATTGGAGTCCATTCTCGTTGTATCAAAGCATTGGTAAAGTTCTTGAGCTGATCACTGGACACGATATTTGTGGTCGACTTTCGATGAACGGGTAAACTATTTATGATATTCTTTGGGGGAACAGCAGCTGACTGTGAACTCGTTTCTTCCATCTCAATGGCATGATCTTTGAGTGGTTCATACCTTCCCGTTCCCTTATACTCGTCCTCATCGATTTGAATTTTTGTTTCGGGTAAGGACTGTGCGCCCGGATTCAACAGAGAACTGACTCTTTCGATAACTGTTTTGGTCTCTGGTTTTGTTTGGTATAAATCCAACAGAAAATACATAGTTTTCCAACACTTGGGCTGAACTAATGGTTGTCTCAATTTGATGGGTTCCTCGACAAGAGTTACATCAGAGTCAGAGTCGTCGTCTGGCATAACAATAGCCACCTCTTCCTCTCCTTTTTGTTTAATAATTTGTTCGGTTAAATGCGATTCATTCTTATAGCTGGAACTCGAAGCCGTCCGACTCGTTGTGTCGGTCTCTGAGTTCCTAAGTTTGACCCCTTTCTCTAAATTAAGATTATCTCTAAATGATTGAACTCTATTGGATCTCATCTCAAGTCTGGTCTCCTTTACGTTTTCATACATAGCAGTGAATTGATGGAGAAGTCGAAGAAGTGGTAAATTCACTCTTTGGTCGATGCAATTGACGTCAACACTGAAGTTAAGTAGAGTTGTGGTCTGACTCAAGCCGTCGGGACCGACGATCACTATTGAACACACTTTTTGGTCAGTTTGTTGATTACTCTCTGATTTTTCAAAGTCTTTAACTTTTCTCAAATCAAACTCAACGCCCAGTCCTTCGCATACGAACGCCGACGCATCGGAACTGTTGTCGACTTTTAGTCGAGCCTTAAATGGAGAGGAATTTGACTCAAAGTTAACGACTGGCAGTCGATTCGGTGAAAGCATTCGCGATGGACTGCGACTCCTATTCGGAGAATTCCTATTCTCAGACTCGACGATATCGATCTTAAATAACTTAATTCGTCCACAAATCGACACTTTAGTACCGAACTGACCGAATTCCAGACATGAAGTGCTATTTTCTTCATTCAAAGCAATTCTTAGCGAAGCGATAAACGGATGAAAAATTTCTCTGACGTCTCCCATCTGTGCGACAGTCGGTAGGAATGAAAAATCGGGTGCTATTGATTGCAATTTATTGGTTCCGTCGTTTGCATCAATACTATTGACTGAATTAAGTGTATTGAGTTTTGATTCCTGGTCTAATATGGGTGCCGACGGCTTCCGCAAAGAGTTGGTTAAATTGGTCACATTCTTCATGTAGTCCTGTTGCTTAGCCATCCACCAGTAAAGGTTTTCCTCCCCGTAGTTGTCGTGAGGGCCTTCCAATTGATTGTTTTCTCCAATTATTTGATCGACGCCTAACACATTTGGATCAATACTAGAAAGGGTTGACTTAAGGCTGACCTGACTCTCCTCTCGTTTGACTAATCGGGTGCCACTGTTTTGACTGTTTGGAGAAAATAAATATTCATAGGCTTTGTTAACACCCGTCCCGATTGTCTCAAATGGCGCTGTAATGAGGGGTGGAATCACTATCGAAGCTCTCGTTGATCGGGGAAAGTATGACTGCATAAGACTTGCTTTACGTTTTGGTTGACCAGAGGGTGGATTAGAGTCTTCATTTGGTCCACTGTTTGTCTGCGACGAAGGATTGATCTTAAGTTTCATTTTACTATTTTCTCGTGAAATCCTATTCTGTTCGCCAACTTTAGGGAAAGTATTTTCAACATTTAAGAGATTAGTCGTCTCATTGTTTCCTTCAGTATCTTCTTCTTCATCGCAAGAATCGGTTTCAACAGATATTTGTTTAGATCTCTCTTCAAAGAATACTCGGAGGGGGTGTTTGTCACCCTTCCTGAGTCTATTTTGTTGCATAAATAAAGGCATATACAATGCATTCTTCCACTGCCGACAGAGCGCTACTATTCCTCTCTGCAGATCTGAAAGACACGGAAGTGTCTCTGGTTTAAGATTTGTCTCGAATTTGTCTGAAGACTCGAGAGTATTGTAATATCGTGTGAGAGCTGTCATCAATTGACAGGACGGGTCGTCTTGTAATGATTTAGCCAAAGGAGTGAACAAACGATTCAAATGTTTGCTTTGGGGCGGAATGTGAACCCCTTTCTCTTCTAAACCAGATATCATAAGACACACAATAACTGAGTCAACCCTTTGTTCGCTGAGTTTTGACAGACATTTGGCAGAAAGTATGAGCCGATCGGCGACACTAATCCAGGCGCTAATCGATGGCGCGGCTGAACTCAATAAATGCCAATCCAAACGAGTGAAGTCTATTTTCCTGGTATTTGGTGTCTTAGGAGGCGCTGCAAAGTTAAACCAAACGGTGGATACCTCTGCCACACAGGAAGACGAATGACTTGTCTCTTGATTTGCTTCGATATCTTTTAGAAAATCAGGATTTGTTTCAATGGTCTCATTAGGTATGGACTGTATTTCAACAAAATTGTCGTCACATTTCTTCACTTTAACCCCTTTAAGACTAATCTTTTCTATTCCACACTCAAACATAATGAATCCCAAGAGGTGTTCCTCATCTGACGACACGGAAGCGTTTTGGACTTTCAAGAAACCACTATCACAGTCGTGTTCCGCATCAGAAACACAGTCCTGTCTCTGCAATGTCTTTCGGCTGAGTCTCGATTGTCTGGAAGTGCGGTCAGATTCAGTACAAGCGGGAGATTGGGAGCGGACTATCTTAAAGTCAACTTTACTACAACGACATGGAATGACAGTCAAAATGGCGTCTTTCAATATAGTACTGCTGTTCTTCAAACGAGATAATTGCATATGAATTGAAGTGACAGTTGCCGTAGCGATCGTTTCCTCTAAATTTGTGTCCACCGTTTCAATGGTCAACGACTCGATATCTGATAACTCTTTCTTTGGTTTTTTGCTGAAAAATCTAGTCATCAGTGCTTTCTCTGTGAACGATAGCGTAGAGACTGAGCTCTGATCCATAAATGTGTGAAGAGTTCGGCGTTGTTTAACCAAATGTGAAGAGAAGAACGAAATGTCATTAATAGAAACAGTCATTACCGAAACACAGGTCAGATCTTTGATGTTATCCAGAGCTGCAAACGATATGATCTCTTCGACGATCGACGCCTGAATTAAATTGACATTAATTTTGTTTATATAAACAAATGATAATAATTTAAATGCTTTAATCTCTTCGAACTGATTGGCCACTAAAGAGGTATCTTTTGTGTCACCGATTCGGCGATTATTTTGCTTAGAATTTTGTCTTCTGATGAGTGTCTGCCACGCCTTTGCATTTAGTTGTCCCAAATATAACATCTTTTCTTTCTTTAATTTATTATTGGCCTCGACTTCACTCAAACAATTGAGGTTCAAATGATTGAGTACTGAAATCGGATGAAGTGATGCCAGCGTTGGTGTAATACTGTCCACAATTGATTTTAAACCTTCGAGTGATAGCGGAGACAATTTTATGTCGATTTCATTCTTCAATTTTATAAGAAGTGTTAGTTTTTCTGATTTTATCTCAAAATTTTTCGAAATTAGTTCATCGCTTTTCTTGTCATTAGTTCCTTTGATTTCTTCTTCTTTGTGTTCCTCTTCGGCACAACTTTTTTTGCCAAAATTCTTATCGATTTCGAAGAATACTGAACCGGGAATGAAGTCATTATTATAAGGACCGGATGTCTGTTCAGTTGAACTTTCTTTACGAGCGATACGTAAACACGAAAATCCGTGTGAATTGACTCTGAATTTTGGTCTCCACTGAGACTTCTTTAGGAACCATTCTTTAGTGGATATGTGCGATGGCGTAAAATGTGGAACTGGTGGTGGAATATCCCAATTATAACACACATATTGAGATAAATGCGAAGAATACGAAGACATCAAAAGTGGTGACTCAGGTATTGGTTTTTCCATTTGATTTCTGAGATCAACGAGAGCTAAATCTTCGTGTGATGAGAGCGCAGATATAAATGAATTACTTGAGTTAATTGAATGAGTGTCCGCCCCTTTAGTTTTCTCATCTCCAGTCAGAGTCGCCGATTCTGAAGTGAGACAACTGTAGTATTGAGTCGATGAGTCACTCACTATGTTTGGCTGTTCTGCCGAATGATAGGATTCACTGCTAACTAATACCGGCTGTTTTGAAATATCAGAGGAACGGCTACTCGAACTCGAAGGAGATTTTGCCACATTTGAAACGTCTTCAGCAGAGAAATATCGTTCAGAAGTAGAAGATCCGGACTCTAAGGATTTGGTTCGAAATATTTCCGAATTATTGCTTTGGGGAGAAGTGGGCTCAAAGTCGACCTTCTTTTCCGAGTCATTTGTGTCAGAGTTTTGTCGACTTTTAATTAAATCTAAAATAATGGATGACTTTTGAACGATATCTTCAGAAACGCTTTCACTTTCACTAAGACTTCGATTACGTCTGAAATTGTCGTCCGTTTCTGGCATTTGATTGCGTTGTGATTGCGATGGGATTCGAAATGAGGCCGACTTTGTCGGTGACCGCGGATGTAATGGAGAAGAATCCTTTTGGATGAATGGTGAAGACACTGTCAGAGAGTTAGCGGTGGCCGGCGGTGTACTCAACTGTTTCGACATAAATCCATATTTGAATTTTGTTTTCAATTCAGTTTTACTGTCACTCATAGACTCTGAAACAGACGGTGAGAACTGTTCCTCAAAGAAGGGCACTAAATCAAGTAGTTCTTCGTCGCACTCATCGCTGTCCACTCTAAGTCCTAACACATACTCTCCTCTATGGAGTAGACTTTCACCAAAAGCTAAGTCTTTATTGCGATTAAATTCAGAATAAAAACTCGAAATTTCTTTTTCAGTGGTATTTGAAAACTGTTTGGAAGAGTCGTTAATATTAAAGAAATTGAGTCCATCGGTATTGAACCCGAAGAATGCAGAGCCACCAACACATCCACACTTTCCAATCAAATGCGGCGGCAAAACATTTGTGTCGTCTGACCACAAAAACCACAAACGTTTAGTCTTTTTGTCGTGTGTTCTGAGGAATGTCTGCTGTGATTGTGTGTAGTCGTCAACTGATGATAATAGTGATGCCGCGTCGATGAACACCGGACCCAATGAACAACTGCTCACTTCTAACCATTGAGTCACTTCTTTCGACAGAGAGTTACGAGATTTTGGAGCGTTATTGGGGTTAAGACTGTGCGCTGGACTATTGGTTCTTACAAATTGTCGAACCAATACTTTATTGATGAGAGCTGTTATGCCAACAGATGTATGACAGGAGTGGATATTACACATCGAAAACTTTATTGGAATCAATTGAACACTAATCGCAACATTAGATTCGACGACATAAACATCGATCGCATCGACAGAAAGTCTAACCATTCGATACTTGAGATCTTCTGGATATGGACACAGTTTAGTGGCACTCGAATGCGGACAAACCGATTGAATCCTATCGTGAAGACATTTTTGGTATGGAAACGGAGGCTGAAGTGAACAATCGGTTTGCATTACTTGAAGGAGGAAAGTCTCCAACGGTGTGACGATGTGTTGAATTTGTGGTAAAGTGAGTCGACCGGCGATGTCTCCCAATTGGACGTCCACTAACCACGAATATTCCAATGTATCGCTCTCTAAGGGACGGTCGACACCAGAGAACATGGCGTGTCCTCTGAACTGAAGAGACGAAAGAGTCAAATAACCATTTTTTAAATGGGAATCGTTTTCAGTTCTTATTTGGATATCACTGGAGATGAGAACTGCCGGTGCGATCAGAAGCTGTAGTTTTGTTTCGTTGTAAGTCTTATGCAATTCAAAGCATAGTCTTTCGGTGTAAAGTGAAGGACAGGGAGGGTCTGATTCGTTGCAACACTTCATCAGATGTGCCTGAATGTCATGCAGTGTTACAGAGACCGTCACTTCAAAGGGTCGGTATATGCGAGCATCAAATGGTTTGAACTCCATCTCCATGTGATCGCTCTGATTGTTATTATTACTGTTTTTCTGATTAATTTCGGAAATCTTATCAAAAAACGAGAAACCATTAGAACTCAAGTCTTCAAACTCTTGACATTCGCCCAAATAATTCTCTTTTATATTCCAAAGCATTCGAAACAGTGTTCCGAACAAACCTATAATTGAGGGCCCGATCTCTAACTCTACTGCTATTATGTCTGGTTCAAGGATTAATGGATCGAAATCATCCGGTGCTGAATATAAGTGCTTCGGTGAACGGTTTGGACGCATCGGAGACAGTAATATCTCTTCCAATTCGGGAGTAGTTATTTCAGATTTGGGATTAAATGTTTTTGGAGGCATTGGCCAATACTTATAGGCTATACTCAGCGCCACAATCGGTGCAGTCCAACACTCATACCAATGATTTTCTCGACTGACAACATTCCTCCACTTCCTATCATTTGTGAAGAGTCGCGATTCGTTAATTGTATTGCCGTCTCTGGAAGTGATGCGGGCGTAGGTATGAAGTGCTTCAATGATATCCCTATGAGTGTTGGATTCGGGCAAATAGAAAGATGCCTCTAAGCTCTCGCCCTGAATCCAGATCTTTATATCTATATTTGGGGGCAAAAACTCGACAAATGGTAAATCGAATGTCATATCGAATATCTCTCCACAAATAGCGAGCTGTGAGTTCTCTCCAATCAAACCGGTAGAGCAGTCGATCCAATTGTATTCATTGGCCAGAGTTAGTAATTCAAACTCTTTTAGGACAACAGATATTTTACAAGTATAGGGAACGAACTTCAATATGTCTGGTCTGGCCTTTCCCGCCCAGTCCTCTATCAATGCCTGGAAGAATAGTTTGTGCGCATAAATCAGATCAACTGTTGCTTTACAACCGGTCAGACTTATTGTCCACAACTGGTGTTCGTTCCAAAAGCGTGGGTAAGAGATCTTTACGTCAAACTCAAGGGTTTCGCTGACAGCAAGAGATCTAAATTGAAGACTAGTAGTGGCGTCCAAATGCATGATCTGTCCATTAATATGAGTCACATAACCCGTTTCAGAGTTAATCCACGGAATAGTTATCTCTAAATAAGAACCGGGACCAGCATTTACGTGAAGAGCACTCGTCTCTTTACTTTTTGAGAACAGGACATCAATCTTAGCGTCAGATAAAGTACTTAAACGTATGTCGAATGACTCGAATTGACGCCTTTCGCCGGCTTTCGGTCTTTTACTGATTTCCATCGGTTTGTAATCCGAGGGATAAAAGAAATTATATAAAAGCTCTCTCTGTCTGTCAGCCCACGGACCGTAACTAAAGTCTGTGCCTTTTCCACATTTGATGACCAGACCCCACGCCGGAGACGTGAACTTCTCAATGATATCTCCATTTACGAGCTCTAACTTTTCGGGTTTATCTGATGCGAGTCCGGGTTCGTCCTGATAGTAGTAAACGTCAATTTTATTGCTGTGAAACACGACAAACCCCTCTCCCATAAACCTGGGCGGCTCATCACGAATACCCATAAACTTAGGACTGGGCGCTAATATTATTTTAACGTTTTCTGCCTTACATTTCATTATATGAGTGAACATATCGTGTGGCGAAACGGCCGGACGAGAGGTATACACAAAATATGACTCTTCTATGACTATGGATAGAGTGCTCGGAAGTAAGTGATTCCCAAATACGAAACGACCGGACGTTATCTCTATTTTAGTGACTGGAATGAGGTCTCGCCATTGGTTGCCATTTCCTTCATTTGTTGTCTCGTTTATGCTGTCTATAAGCGAAT
The DNA here is from genome assembly GCA_034698525.1 of Achipteria nitens. Classification (NCBI taxonomy): domain Eukaryota; kingdom Metazoa; phylum Arthropoda; class Arachnida; order Sarcoptiformes; family Achipteriidae; genus Achipteria; species Achipteria nitens. The sequence continues at coordinate 2,981 of JAQGBR010000117.1, read as the reverse complement.
GACTGCCGACGTCTTCATATGGATCACAGTATTCATCATTAAGTCTGGGCTCTAAACCAAACAGTTTTTCGAGTTCTTTGTATCGATTGGTTCGGTTGTAAATATGTAATTCAAAGCCATTTAAAAGCACAAGAAGTCTGGCCTCAGAATTGGAAAAATCTTCAGTTTTGACGTCTTTAGGTATGTATGGTAACCACCACCGGAACACTAACCTAACAATTGTCACAAAATATTAGATAAAACACTAGATTTTAAAATATATTCACAATTAATATATAAGACATTTATTAGATTAAATCACTTCTTTTGTTTGAAAGATAAGAATCGGTGGTACATACCATCCATCCTGTGTTCTGAGAGAATAGTCTTCAGTGACATAAACAAAGTCTCTGAACATTAATTTGCCGGAAATGAATGAAACAGAAATGGATCCCATTTTGAAGTAACCATTTTTGATGAAAAATCGGTTCACAATTTTAGATAATATGAGTCCAAACACTCGCGAGTTATAGAAACAGAGATAACAGACCCAAACCATAGCTATTATCCAAATGACGAACGGAAACAGATTTCTCCAGAAGAAGACCAACCAATCGGTCCAATCAGATGTCTTGATGTCCGGCGGGTCAATGAGTGGACCATCAGTTGAGTTCTTGACGATATCAATGATGTTGCTCATTTTATCACTGAATAAAATCAATCAATCAATTTATCAATTATTTTATAGGCAATTATCATACAAAAGTCCAGGTCCTTCGGGCTCTTTATCCAAACCCTTGTCAGTGACCAGTTTAGTGATCGGGTCCTCAACTGTTGTCATCTTTTGTGACATTTTAATCACTGGATATCTTTGTATTACTTTAAAAATTAAATAAAAACAAATAAACAAAAAACAATTGTTTATCACAAGAAAATAGTCATTAATTTAATCAATAATTCAGAGTTTCATTGGTTTGAGATTTAAATTGTTTTAAAACTGAGAAAAAACTCAAATAAATAAACTTATAAATCATTTTTAAAATAAACTTAAATCCAATTAAATCTAAAAATATAATATAAAACTCATTTTATTTACAAAAATTTAATCAATTTTATTGAATATTATCGGTATTTCACTGTCTTTAGTATCGCAATGTTTTTCTGCGGATATTTTTTTCGGATCAATAATTTTTTATCATTGATTTTCATTAATTTATTATAGATTTTGTTATCTTAGTTAGACATTATTATGCAGATGGATAATGGTAAATTATTTTAATAATATTTGATCATCATCAATTTAATTATAAACAAGATTTATTGAAGAATCTTAAAAACTTAATTAACCGAAAACTTGTCATCGATTTAAAAGTCAAGTCATTTGTGTTTAAAAATGTAAACATTTGCTGAACTAAGTTCATATATTTTTTAAGAGTTTCTCTTTTAAGTCTTATGTGACGTAAACACAAAACTATGATTACTCTTCATAGCAATCATTACACAATATATAAAAATATACAAATTATATCATTTTGATTATTTAGTCAATTTATTTAAATTTAATTAACTTCGTCGACTATCGTGACGATAAAAATCAGAATCTAAATCATTAACTATAATATCTAAATTCTATCAAGACAAGTTTAACAGTTAAAAATTGTTTATAAACAAAAAAGGGCTTTAATTTCGGGACATAAATGTTACCAATTTTTTGGACAAATAAATAAACTAAAAGTTTGTTATCAAATGTCAACTCATAAAATGTGTTAACTTAATAAAAACAGAGACTTTAAATGAACAGCTGATCAATAAATTGTTGTCGTGTTTGCAAACAAACAAAATTAATTAATTAATGTTTAAATTGATTTAAAATTAGCATGATAACTTTAATTTAGTTGTCAAATAACATCCAATTTATTTATTTATTAAATTCATTTTCCATTACAATGTTTTTTCGGTAAAATCAAAAGTTTTTCAAATGTTGTGATAATTATTTCAATTTATTTGCCATAAAATGCCTCAAAACTATTCATTTATTTCTTTATGTTTTATAATTTTAATTCAATTCACAAAAATCTATTGTCTCGACAATGGTTTGTGTCCGACACCACCAATGGGTTGGTTGTCGTGGGAGAGGTTCAGATGTAATATCAAATGCAATATTAATAAAGACGACTGCATTAGGTCTGGCCATCATTTGACTCACTCTTAAATCTAAGACTAATTTAATCTATTCTTATAGTGAGAAACTGTTCATAGATATGGCCGACCGATTGGTCAGCGATGGCTATAGAGATGTCGGTTATGACCGGATTAATATCGACGACTGTTGGATGCAAAAGACTCGCTCTAAAGACCATAAACTGGTAGCGGATCCGCACAGGTTTCCCAATGGTATTAAATATCTGAGCGATTATGTGAGCACTCAATTAATAGATTAATTTAATGATAACTCATTTTAAATGTTTATTGTTTTGAACTAAAGATGCACTCAAGAGGTCTTAAGTTAGGAATATATCAGAACTACGGTATGCGGACGTGTATGGGATATCCCGGTCTGATTGGATTCTCTGAATTGGACGCCAAGACATTTGCCGAATGGGAGGTCGATATGATTAAATTGGACGCATGTTTTACACCCGTCCACGCCTTAGATAAAGGTTTTCAAGAATTTGGTCAATATATGAACTCGACGGGACGGCATATGGTTTACTCTTGCAGTTGGCCTTATTATATGTTACACACTTCAGACCTGATTCCTGACTGGAACCTAATCGCAGATAATTGCAATCTTTGGCGCACATATCACGACATTCACAGCAATTGGAAAGACATATTGGCTACCATTGACTTTGTTGGTGACAATCAAGAGATATTCAATAGGAATATAGGACCGGGACGTTGGAATGATCCCGATATGGTATGACTACTCTTTTATATAATTAATTGCATGTATTCTGCGGTATATTTCTATTATTTAATTGTTTTTAATGACAAAAGAA
>JAQGBR010000116.1:0-18640 GCA_034698525.1 Achipteria nitens | reverse complement strand
TCCCCTCTCCCATTGAAAACCATAGAAATTTTAAACATCCTCTAAAATAAATGTGGGATTTTTTCAGATTTTTATATCAATTTAATTTAATTTACATACAATTAAACCTTTTTTCATAAATTTTATAACATGATAAAATAAACCGTATATTCACCTAGGCATTCTTAATTTATCGGATTTTTCTGATTTTTCAATCAAGTGCTTTTCATACTTTAAAGATTTTAAGCTCGAAACAGTGGTTACCGTCCAGAGGACCCAATTGAGCCCCAATTGAGCTTTTTGATATACAGGAGAAGAGCTTTTCTTTCTATCCAATCATTTTCTAGTTTTCAATTTGTCCGGATATTTGTCAAAAGCTAAGGACTGATTTTGTGATAAAAGTAAGAATTTCTTACACTAATGATAATTATGTGCTAACAATTACCAGGATCTAAATGAAAATAATTCTAATTAATTCTGAGCTCAAGAATGAGATAAAATCTGGACTTCAATTTGTTTAATAGTATGACATTTGATATCTGATTATCAGATTCTGATATGATTTTGTTCTTTGACATTTAACTTGATTGTTTTGTTTTATAGCAAACTATTATCATTAATTCATTTATATTATCCGCTTAAGTGTTTTATTCCCTTTAAATTTGATTCAAACTTAAAAAGGCCTTATCAATATTTTTTGAAATCTGAATCTTCTGATAAAGGCTCAATCTCTAAAGCGGACATTAATTTATTTACAATCTTGGTTGGTATTATAGATAGCTATAACATCATAGTACTCGTAATACTTTATAATTGCAACAAAGGAAAATATACCAAAATAATTAGATTCAATTAAAAAAAATCATATAACTGATTATAAGCTGCAAACCTATTTTGGGATGTTATCAGGTATTCCCTGATTATACTTGAATTTTCTCTGAATTCCTTATTATTGAATATTATATATATTTTTAGTAAAAAATTTGAAATGAATTTCAAATATTCATATATTTAAAAAAGGGTGAAAACTATTGACATAAACTTTACTAGGTAAACATAATCAGGGTTCTAAAATTTATTTTCCAATAATGTATGACTTATATGAATTACATTTTATAGACATTTCTCTATCTTGGAGAAATTACTGGATAACATCCCAAAATAGGTTTGAAGCTTATAACTACGAATAGCTCTGAATAAGTCCGGGTAAAGAAATTGAATAGCTTTCAAAAATTTTAACATCAAAATTAGTTGAAAAACTGGTCAAACGGCTTGATAGCTCAGTTGTTAGAGCACCTAACATGTTATCAGGATGCTCTTTGCCCATGTGAATAAAGCTTACTTCATTAATAATATTCAATTAAGAAGAGTTAAATTTAATAATTAAAAGTAAAGAAATTTTGTTAAAACATTTTAATACTTATTTAATATTTTGTTTAATAATTTTAAACTTTTATATCATTAAAATGAAATCCAATTAATTTTCAAATTCAATGATATTTTATATTTTGTGTTTAATATACGCATTGATTAAACTATGGATTAGATTATTATTCCGTTGACTAATAATTTCGATCTCCAACTTTAGGCAATTGGATAGGATATGGCATAGGAGTTGGACGCGCTGTAAGGAATGTGTTCGTATAAATCACTTTCAAACTCTCGTTAAAGGAATTACACCAAAAAACGCATCGATTGACACGCTTTTTATATAATTGACAGCACATCTTATAAGCCATTTGATGGTAATCGTTGACAATTGCTTCGCATTTATGTGGTCCTGAAGTCTTGTTTTCATAATTAGTAGAGTTCGTTGTATTTGTGTCCACTCCATTTGGAAACGACTGTATTTTTGAGTTCTGTTGTTCCGATAACTCAACATTTTGTTCGGAATTCCCTGTCTCTCCTCTTTCTTCTTCTATTTCTGTTGGTTCTGCAACTGTAGGCCATGGAACTGGATATGGGATTAGAGTCGGCGATACTGTTTCTGAAGTGTTGACTGAATTCATTTCCAAACTTTTGTTAAAGAATTGACACCAAAGGATATGGTGTTTGCATTCATTTAATGAATTTGAAAAAAATAGACAACACTTCTTATAAGATATCTGATGGTAAGCAGTGATAATTGAATCACAATTATGTGCCACAGGAGGTGTTGACGAGTCAAATGCTGGCAATGGGCCACAAATGCCTTTCATACAAGATATCAATGGCAATGTCTTGTTTTCATAAAGAGTAGAATTTTCGATCTTTGACTCCACTGCTGTCGAAGTGTTGTTTTGTAGTCCTACAACTGGATTAGCCGGAGTTGTCTGTGGCCAACAAATGCCTCGAATACATATTTCAGATGATGTATTGTTTTCATAAAGAGTTGAATTAATAATTGTCTTCTCTATTAGTGAAGTCTTCTCTACGTATGGCATTGGAGTAGTAGTTGTTGGGTCCTGGATACAAACTCCTTGAAAACATTTAATCTCATTATTTTCGATCTTTGACTCCACTGCTGTAGAAGTCTTGTTTTGTAGTCCTACAACTGGATTAGCCTGAGTTGTCTGTGGCCAACAAATGCCTCGAATACATATATCAGATGAAACATTATTTTCATTAAGAGTTGAATTAATAATTGTTTTCTCTGTTAGTGAAGTCTTGTTTTTCGGTTCTACGTCTGGTATTTGATGAGTAGTTGTAGGCTTAACCCTCCAACAAAAATCTTTAAAACATTTAATCTCATAATCTTCTGAATCGGTTCTTCTTTCCGGTTCTTCATCTGGCAATGCAGTACTTGTGGACAGCTTTGGGATACAAATTCCTCGAACACATATCTCATAATCTTCTGAATTAGAGTTGTATTCATTGACTAAAAGAATAAAATTAATTAATTATTAGAAATATTTATTTAAAGAATTTTTTACAAACCTTTAAAGTTTTCAGTGAAAACTGAATAAAATATCAAAATATTTAAAACAATTATGTATTTAAAACTCATTTCTATTAAAACTTTGAATTGAACTCCAATTGTAATAAAACTGTTACTAAAATAATGAGTGACAACACATTAAAATATACTTTATTTCTCTTTTCATCCTTTTATATAAGAGATGTTTCATTCATTCATTGGATACCAAATCAGAAATATTTTAAATACCAATTGACTGAACATTATTTTGGAATTTATTAATCATTTACTAAATATCTATCCATTAGTAATATATCCTTTACTTGTTTGGAATCAATGTTTTCCATATTATGGATTATAAAACTTTTTTTATAAATCAGTTAATAGACTCAGAATATATTATTTTAAGACTTACACCAAAGAAGGATGTCGCAAATGCAATAAACTATCTCAATTTAATCGATAATTTATTAAGTTTTGTGTTTATATTTTGTTGAGAACCATAGCAACCAATTTGTTATTAAATTAAAACTATTCTATAATTCTTGAATTTTACTCAAGAATTCATTCTTTAAGTCTTAAAAATGGATGAAATAAAGTTCATAATAAATGAATTAAATAAAAATCCATTTAATAAAGGCTTAAATATTGTTAGTTATGATACTTTGAGAGGCGAACAAAGAGTCGAAATTCTTCTACAAGTTTTTGATGAAATAGACTCAACGGTTAGGAAATTATTGTTTGATTCAAACGAATAAAATATTTTATCTCTATTTTAGTTCAAAAGTGAGACTCTTCGTGGGGCAGAACCTGAAGAAGTGGTTTCCACTATTTTGGATACTTTGAGAATAATGAAATACATGCCTCCCAATGATGTCGATCCGTAAGTCTTGTTTCAGATGAATATTTTAAAATTTAATTATAATTCTATTAATTAGAAGTGAATTCCGATCAGCTTTGATATTAGGGGACAGAACTTTAATTACTCATATACTCAGTTGGCTTTTGCATCGATTGCCAGCTCTGAAGAAAAGGGCTTATCTGTCGAAATTCTTGGTTAAAATTGAGTTATCACCAGAAGTAGAGGGCGATCACGACATTCTTATCACTTATCAACAGGTATTTGATTATAAATTAGAATCTTGGTTAGAATATATTAGAGGGTATTTCTATTTATTTGAAAGTATCAAAGAATGATCGATGACTTCAAAACTATTCATAACTCATATGAAAATCTAAAGAAGAGTATCAGTTCTGTACACGAAATACAAAGGGATGTAAAAGCAATGGAAGAGGAAAAGGAACAGATCTCTCATAAACTCAATAATATTAAACGAAGAGTTGATGTCAACAGTAATTTGGAATTCTTTGGTTTAGTCAAAGAGTACAGAGAAGAGAAGAATAAAAATGATAAGATTATCAATCAATTGGAACAACAGGACATCCAATTGGAACAAATTGAAGGAAAGTTCAAAAGACTGGAACAACAATTGAAAGAAACTACAAATAACTTTCAATCGGGATCTTCACCTCAGGATCTGATCGACAAACTCAGCGAAGAAGTTAAGATCAAACAGCATTTGATCGATGAAGTACTTCCCTCTGAATTGGAACAATTGAAACGATATGTTGAGGACATTGAAAATATTGAATCACAACCGGAAAGAAGTGAAGAATATTTGTCTAAACTTAGTCTTCAAATACAAACTTTGAATCGAGAGATCAATACAATCGTCGAAAACCGAATGTTAAACAACGACCCGATGGCCGACAAAATGGCGTTATTCAGACAAAATGTATGTCAATTGAGTTAATTATGAGATTAATTATATCATTTCTAAAGGGGGCGGTTGTGTCCAAGAAAAGAGAGACTACCGCTGAAAGTCTTAAAGGTATTGAACAAGAATTCAAACATTTAGAAGAAAATCTCAAAGAGAAGAGAAGTGGTCTTAAAGATGGAGATCAACCACTAAAAGGACAGGCGGTAAGTAATTATAATAAAACTATTTTAATAAAATAAAGTTTTTTTTAAATCAATCAAAAGCTCAAACAATTCATAAATTCTTTGCGGGAAAAAAGTAATGATTTCAAAATCAAGAGAAACGAATTGACAGAAATAAGAACTGAAGTGACAGTAATTCAGAACACATTAGACATCCTTAAGAATAAAGACAAAGAGATAACAGAAAAGTTGATAGTAATGGAAGACCAAAAGGGAATCAGTGGTTACTTTTCAATGCAAGAACAGTGTTTGAATAAAGTGAATGACGACAACAAAATCCAAACCAGAGATGAGTTAAATGAAATTCTTAGAAAACTGTCGGATCAGATCAATGAGAAGAAGACAACTCTGGCGCCAATTATTAAAGACCTGCGCCCATTGAGACAACAGTGTCAGGACATGCAAATGGAGTTCCAACAGAGGGAACAGGCATATCAATCGGTTGCGGCTGGACTTGAGACGAGTATAGCCAGAGTTGAAAAAGAAATAACAGATTTGAATAAAAATATCGAAGCAATGAATTCAAACAGATTTATGACTGAATGTCAAATGGAAGTGCTTAGAGCTAAACAAGAGGTTTTGGACAAAGAGGTCAAGTTATATGTCTCCACACAACCAGAAGAACTCCAAAACTCAATATTGTAAGCCTTTCCCATAACTTTTTATACTTTAATTGACTGAATTTTAAGGACTAAAATGCAGAACGAATTGAATTCACAACAAATAGAAAAACAAAAACTAAAAACACAACAAAAAGATTTCAAGAATAATGAAGAGAAGAATTTGAGACAATTAAAAATGTGGAACGACTTAAAAGCTTTACTTGAAGTCAAACAAAGGTGTCTCAAACAGCAGATCGAAGACAATGCCATCAATGAGTACACAATCAGTAGCCGACCCGACCATCTGGTCCTCTGAGTGGTAAACAATTATCAATCGATTATATAATGAATTATTGATTTATTAATTGAATGAAATTTAGTCACAATTATAGAAAAATTAAGAATAATTTAAAATAAATGTTGTGTTAATGAGTGAGTGTTTCAGACAGTGTTTCAGACAGTGTTTGTCATTTTATTGCTCATAATTTTGCCAAAACCTCCCCTCCCGTCGTCGTAATCAGTTCTGTACTCATCCCTAACCTGTCCGCCACTCTTTCCTCTGCCGTACTGTCGGCCCTCAATAAAGCCGGCGTCCCAATCGGTTCGGATGATTCTGTCGTCAAGACGTGTGCCGTTGACATAACGCATGGCATTCATGGCGTCATCCCTTTCCTGGTATTCAACAAAACAGAAACCGCACGGAGTCTTCTGATTCCGGTCTAAACCAAGAATTACACGATTTATTTGTCCGCATTTACCGAACAACTCATAGATCTGCTCTTCGCGGGTATAAAACGAAAGATTTCCGATATATAGAGTCGTCGATCTCTTGAGCCGCTGTTCCTGTTCTTCACGCGAACCCTTTTAATCGATAATTGAATACATTTTGAAGGATAGTATCAAATGATAATCACATACTTTGTACTGTTGGTCACGATATGAACTCAACTCTTCGTCTTTATTTCGTTTGTAAGATCGAGACATTTCGCCGATTCTTCAGATTTGATTCAAAACAAAAACAAATCCAATATTTTATGACATCTATTAATAAACACCGAAAACAGACCAATAAATAACGTTTTTAGGGGACAATCATTTTAAACACACTTTTGATTTCTAATTTGTATTAAACGTAACGTTATTTATGAATAGATTGAAAAACACGTTAAAAGACAGCCAAAAGTTGCGTCAGTTTTAAATGTGTATCCATTGAGAGGTCTGTTGACTGTCAGACGACTCAATGCTTTTTCACAATCAAAGTGTCGATCCTTTGGCGCCAATTATTTTGTCTTTTAATTAATACTAATTAAAGAGTCAAATATTATGACATAATGTCAGACATAAGTGATGACGAAATTAAGTTCTTGTCCTCAGATTCTGTCCATAAATTTAATGGCGAAGACCTGTGCGAAAGGGCTAACATTGAGCGGAGGAATGGATACAAACAGACACCACAACCACTACAAGATCTGAACGAAAAGTTCATTGATATGAAAGTCAACCAAAAGAGTAATAGTTTTGAAACTGATTTTGAGATCAATTCAATGGTCCAATCGGTGGTCGATCTCAAAGAAGATGGATATTTGACTCACTCTTCAGATGACAGATCTGATGCCGATTCCATCGAAGAATTGTTGGACGACTCAATTGGAATGACTCTCAACTGGAACTCAAATGTGTTTAAGAAACCAAATGAAGAAGAATTCGTTGAATCCACAGATTATTCTTCGAGTTTGTGTCCAATAAATTTAGTTTTGATTAGAGTTGTCTTAACTTTAATTGTCTTTCAGTATTAGAGTCGATGCTGTCATGTCTTGCCTTCAATTCGGTGTCTGTCGATCCCTATGAGTCCGTCCAAAAGGCCTTCTCTTTCAATAAGTCATTCTTAGAGAGACTCAAACGACTCAAATGTAAAGACGTAAGACTTGAGTTGCATTTGTGGCCATCGATTGTTAAGAACGTTAGCATTACTTGTATTTCGAGTCCAAAGTCCGGTAAAACCAACTCTTATTTGGTTCCACTCATGAATTGGTTCGACAGTCGTGAAACTCAGGGCAATAAAGAGGACGTTAAGATCGGAGCGGTTGTGATCTGCAGTTCTACGCGACAGACGTATGACATCGCCAGACAAGCAAAACAGTGGAGGGATCCGGACATACCTCAAATGGAACAGACAATCAGAATAGTCTCAATGAACAGCACTAATGAAACCAAACAATTGACGGCTATTTTGAACGGATGTGATATTCTAATCACAACTCCAGAACCACTTCTTCGCGCCATTCAGTCTTCAGTAAATTTATTATTTCCTAACTTTTAGTCACTTATTATCACTTAATTCATAGATAATTGACTTTTCAAATACCAAATCATTGATCATCGATGAGGCGGACATCACTCTTGCCTTACATTTGGATACCATTCGTGATATATATGTTTCGTATGCAAACATGAAGTCAGTCCTCTTTTAATCGGTTATTATTTTCGATACTAAAAAATTTCTTTTAAAGGAAATCCATTAAACGTGTCGTTCAAAAGAATGGAACCGTTTCTAATCCAATGGCTTTTCAAACAATGGTTTTCGCACAGAAGTGGACAAAAGACGTCCAATGGTTTAGTCGTGAAGTTCAGTGGAAACCAAATATTTTATTCGGTTCTTATTATGAAATGTCAATCGCTTTAAAAGTGTGGCCAACGGTTGTAGTCATGGATAGTGAAGACACCAGAGAAGAAATGGTTAAACTATTGTTGAGGAAAGCCCTCAATGAAAACAAAAAACAAATTGCAATCGTATGTAGAAATGAAGACGAGATCTCTTTTCTCAGACGTCATCTAAAAGGAGAGATTGACTGCAACGGACAGCTCGAGTCACTTGTGGTCACACATAAAACACCTCATTTTGAATTAGAAAGAAAACGCCAGAAATGGAATAATCGGAGCGGAGTTCTCTTCATAACAGACAACGCCATCAAAATATCCGGTGGTTTTCATTCCTCTCAATGTATTATTCATTACAAACTTCCCAATGATTTTGAGAATAGTTTTGGGGATCGGTTACGACTCATGAAAAAACATTTTAGGAAATCTAAGGTTCCTTTCGAACACTTGACTCATTTGAAGAACTGCTTTGTGGTCAGTCCTACTGATAGTGACATTCGTCAACTCATCACTTATTTAAGGCGTTTAAGTGTTCCGATTCCACAAAATTTGAGTTCTCTATGCAATTATGAGCGGCGATCCCTCTGTTCCTATTTCTCTTCGTTTGGCAAATGTCCGATCGGTTCCATATACTGTTCCGACAGACATAAGTGGACTGAATTGGATAAACCAAAACCAGGACTACCACTAAATGGACAGATAAAGATTGTGTTGACATATGTTATGGGCGCCAATCAGTTCTACTTTCGATTACATGAGTTTCGTAATGAAAGCCAGAGTTCGGGAAAGTGGCACAAAACAGATCTCATTTATAATGATATCAAACAAGAATTAAATTCACTCAAAGATAAGCCCTTCAATACAATCAAAAAGATTTGTTCAGAAGAAGTCTATGGAATCGCTATTCGCGGAGAAGTACTAAGAGTTCGTTTGGTTAGACTTTTAGGCGAAGAAGAGCTCCAATTCTATGAAGAATATGACCCAAACGACAGGAGTCAGAAGATTGAGTTGTTTTGCATAGATTTTGGTCACAAATTGAGATCTCATTTAAGACAACTTTTCAAACTACCGGAAAGTCTCAAACATTTGCCTCCCTTTGCATTCAAAGCCTATTTATTTGGTATTAAACCAATAGATAATGAGATCGAATGGGACTTCAGAGCCACTCAAAAGTTCTATAATTTGGTGGATAACTTCAGAATCACTCAAATCACTGCATGGATTCTCAAACAAATCGATGGCGTCTTTTGGTTGAATCGAATTAGTGTTGAAAAGGGTCTGAATAACGCAAAACTCAAAGTGGAAGCAAATCCTATCAAATATTTGGTTGAAAACAATTACGTTAAACAAAATCAGAATAAACTGAAAGACTTTAATACAGACTATAACCGAATCGTCAATATTTGGTACAACAGTCGACTCAATGATGCCGTTTATTATTCCTGTTTAGTCGACAATTCATCGTATGTTGTGGTCAGTGATTTCGTATCACTCAATCACTTCTATCTGATTCTCGACGATAGAGTCAAAAGACTCGACAAATTAGAAGACAAGTGGTTGAAGTCATTGCCATCATTACAACAATTACAAGAAGTAACTATAGATCAGATCTGTTTTTATAAGGGAGAGGACATAGAATACGATGAAATATATTTGAATCGAGCAAAAGTGGTGGCCATCGATGACAATGGATTAGTGGATGTATTTCTTGCAGATCACGGCGAGACCGTCACTAAAGTCGATAAAAAGAATTTGTTTAAAATCTCTGATTCAGTTCTCAGAGAACTTCCCTTTCAAGCGATTAAAGTGTCTCTCTTTGGTGTCAGAGAAGTCAAACCTATTAGTTATGATGTAATCTGTGGTCTGACTCGAAATAAAAACAACTATTATTTGCTGTCAGTCGCAGAAAAAGTCAGTTTCAAAGATGGCGTTCACACGATTCGAGTTTTTGTGGCCGAAAGCGATACTAAATTCGTGTCTTTGAGTAAACTATTGGTTGACTTGAATTATGCCGAATATATCGATAAAGAAGAAGATAACGAAATGGTTATGACTATCGACAGACAAATAAATGATTTAAATGAAGACATCGATGAATATACTGATAATCTCGAAGAATATATGAAAGAACAGATGTTCAACGATCTAATGAAACAAATCGGTTGCGACGACGAAAGCCTCAAAAAACATTATAAGGATAATGAGTCGCGCGCTTCGAAGACTCGGCGCCGATTGAAAGCAATTTCGGCCAAAACTAATGGTCAGCAGAAAAAGGATGAGTCCGGAGACGAATCGGATGAAGAAAAGAGACCTATTGTTCAGTCGGTTCCTTACGATCACAAAGACTTTGATTATGAGATCGATGAGAGCGCTCCCATCGCTTGTTATGATCCGGACGACCACTTGGATGACAACTGTGACTTCAGCGACGAAGAAGGCTTTCTCGAAGAGGAAGACCTCACTTAAACAAATCACTGCCTTTTAAATACCAATTAAAAGTTCATTTGTTTTTCTTATATTTTTGTTTCATTTGTTCCGAATTACTGCCAAAAAGTGTTTTTATATCTATTTTTTTATTATAACTTTTCTTAAAAATTTTAATTCACTCATAAATTGAGTTAAAATCAAATTAAATCTGTTTTCAAATTAAATTCATTTCTTTTTTATAGTAATTAAACAAAAAGTTTATAACGTATTCACTGAACGACTCATTGTTTTTGTTTTGATTTTGTTATTAATATTTGAGTGGAAATCATGATTCAAATTATGGCTTAAATTAGATTTTATTTTAAAATTCAACTCTTTTTTCATTTAAAGATATATTTATTTATTTCTGGTTTTAAATTTAAAGTCTATTTTATGATAATCTTGTGTTGAGATGTCTTCAAACGTAAGTATTACTGAATTGAGTCAATTGACTCCCACTTCAATCAAAGTGTTGGCCACAAACCAATCGGTGGCCAATCAATTGGATGATAGTTCGCAAATGTTTACTCTGCCATTGATTGGATCCGGTAGTGATTTATTGATTTTGTCCATTGGTTTTGAAATTTGATTTCAATCACTTAGAGATGTCTCGATTGACGACCAATTATTTGGTCAGTTCTTCATCCGAATGTAGTTCTGTGGTAAACATTGAGCCCATATCTGCAATGAGAGGACTAACCGGCGGCACAACTATTGTCAAAATCGATGCCTCGAATCCAAACCAATTGACTTTATTTCAGACAAACGACTCAAATATCGGTCAAACTTTGTTCACATCAAACATATTCGAAACAACCGATGAGTCCACTCATTATGTCCTTCAAAGCGATTCTTCTGATGCCAACAGTCAACTGATGATCACTAATATTGATTCAAATCACTCTACAAATGATAATAACGACAATCAAATGATTGAATCAAATATTAAATCAAACTCTAAAAGTAATTCAAATCATTTGACGACACAAATAACTGTCGTCTCAACCGATGAAGAAGTGGTCAACGATTGGGAATATTCTAATAAAACCGAAACTGATTTCACAAAAAATAATAATTCATTTAAATGTAATTATTGTTCGCTTCAATTGAATCGATTACAAGAAATGCGTCGACACATACGGCTCCACATCGAAGACAAACCATTCAAATGCACAGAATGTGATCACACTTTCAATATTGAAGTCAATTTACGTCTTCATATCTGTGGCCAACATTTTAAGTCCAATAGTGGTCTTAAGCCTTCCTGTTGTGAATGCAATAAAAGCTTTACTCGATTGGCGAGTCTTAGATCCCATCTCACTGTCCATCATATGGAAGAACTATTATCTTGTGGTCAATGCTCTCAACAGTTTTCAACAAATTTTCATTTAAATAAACACATAAATAGTGATCACATTATTGGACACAAAAAGATGAGCCATAAATCGATATCAAAACCTTTTTTACCTAAAAGTGATTACTTTTGTTCGGTTTGTAATCAAAAATTCGTAAACAATTATCTGTTTAAAGACCACCAAAAACTACATCTGAAGATAAACTCTTCTTTAAAGCACAGGACATACAAGAAATTGATCGATAGAAGCGATTTCCAACACAAATGCATGACTTGTGGCAAAGCTTTTAAGAAAAATAGTCAACTGATTCGTCACAATCGTATACATTCTGGAGAAAAGCCTTTTGTCTGTGAATTTTGTGGGACAGCCTTCAATCAAAAGTCGAGTCTTGATATACATCGTAGCAAACATACGGGTGAACGTAGACATGAGTGCAAGTTTTGTGGGGCTCTCTTCAATCAATCTGGAAATATGAGAAATCATATCCGTAGACTTCATGCGCCACAGGCGGACACCCCTTCCTCTCAATTGTATAAATGTCCATTTTGTAGCTGTGTCTTCAAACGGTTGGGAATTCTTAACTGCCATATAAGTAGAAGACATCCCTTAGAGGCCAACAAAACGTTTAATTTATATAACAGTAAACTTTTAGTCAATAAACAGTCAAATATATCGTTAATAAGTGGAGGGGACGACCGATTGGAAGACCTTCTGAGTAAAGCACTAGAAAAGAGTGGAGTCAAGTCTAATATTGAAGATATTGGAGATAAACAGATCGCCCAGTTGTTTGACCCTGCTACTGGCACACGACAAACACATATTGTCAGAAGAGTGGGTCATATTAGTTATCGTCAGTGCCTTTACTGTCAAAAGGAGTTTAAAAAGTCGAGTGATTTAGTCAGACATTACCGGATCCACACTCACGACAAGCCATTCAAGTGCTCGCAATGCTATCGCGCCTTCACTGTTAAGGGAACCCTTTCAGCACATATGCGAACCCACGACGGCTTCAAACCATTCAGATGTCAACTGTGCAATAAGTCATTCGCTACTTCTCAGAGTCTCAAAGTTCACAATAGACTACATACGGGTGCTCTCCCTTATGCCTGTCCACAGTGTAGTAAAACGTTCAGAACATCCGGACATTTAAAAACTCATTCTTCTACACATCAGAGACAAAACCAGTCCTCTAATGCTTGTGTGAAGACTACTAAACCGAATCGAAAAGAAATCGATGAGACATTGCTCTCAAAAATTCATTTGGACGGACCTCTCCTTTTGGTAACTGAGAGCACAGTTATCACAACTGAACAGAATGCAAATCAATCCGAAGGAGCGGATGAAAAACGCAAACATAAGTGTAATCACTGCGAGAAAGCGTTCAAAAAGAGTTCGCATTTGACTCAACACATCCGTTCACACACTGGAGAAAAACCCTATCAATGGTTAGAAACTGAATAATAATTATTTAAAATTCAATTAATTTTTATATCGATTATTGTTTCAGTGAAATATGTCTCCAATGTTTTGTAGCGAAGGGTAGTCTCAAAACTCATTCACAAATTCACTCAAATATTAAACCATTTAAATGTAGTGAATGTCAGTACGCTTTTGCCACTCGAGGTATTCCTTTGATTCAGTCCTAATTGTCATTACTTACAGATTTAGTATCAATTTTCAGGTTCACTGACAAGACATATGACTCGTCATTCATCTGAGCGGCCATTTATGTGTCCCTATTGTGCGAAGACATTCAAATCTAGTCTTAACTGCAAAAAACATATAAAACTTCATAAAACAGAATTTGCTTTACAACTGATGACTGAACAACAAAACCAGAATAATATCGATAAGAATCAGGAAACTAATGAACAGACAAACATAAAAGGGGTTTCCCTAATCGATAAGAATCTCAATCAAAACGTTTCAAACGAACTGACTGTTAATAAAAACAATGACTGTCCAAATGAAGAACAGAATCAATCAGACAATAGTTCTATTGAAGATTCTAATCGTCAAACAGTTGAGCCTAATATTGATGGCCAGTCATTAAATAGTAATGTCGGTGTCGACGGATTGCGACCCTTTCCCTGTGAGATATGTGGAGTGGCATTCAAAAAGTCATCGCATTTAAAACAGGTTTCGCTTTTAAAGATATATTTTAGACTAATATCTAATTGTTTTATATCTAAAACAGCATCAAAGAAGACATACCGGAGAGCGTCCTTTCAAATGGTTTGTATTTATCTTTAATTTTTTTAAAAATTTAATCAAAATTTTTGATTAAATGTTTATTAAAATTGTTTAGTGATGTCTGTGAGCGAGAATTTGCCACTAAAGGTGTGCTCAACACTCATATCAAAACTCACTCCCCCTCATCCAAGAAGTATAGCTGTGATGTATGTTTGGCTACTTTTGTCTCTAATCACTCTTTGCGACGACATGTCAATACTGTTCATACTATTCATGTCTGTCCTCACTGTCCCATTAAATGCAAAAATCAGAATATTCTTAAGAAACACATTGAATGCGAACACAAGAGCTTAGTATTGGATAATCAGTTGGCTATAAATCAATCGATTAATTCAATCAATAATCAAATATCATTGGATTCGACACATATTTTTGAGTCGTGTCCACAAACGTCTGATCCATCTGTTGAACAGTCGAGCGATAAATTAGTTTTATTGGAAGACGTCGACCAAAAGTTGATGGTTAAAACCGAAACCAAAAGCAGTCATTTGAATAAATGTGATTTTTGTCCCAAAAGTTTCAAAAAGCCGTCAGATCTTCAAAGACATCGAAGAATACATACCGGAGAGAAACCATTCAGTTGTGAAATATGTGACAAACGATTTACTGTGAAGTCAACACTTGATTGTCATCTCATTACACACAGGGGTCTCAAGAATTTTAAGTGTGAGACCTGTGGCGCAGCCTTTGCTACGAATGGGAGCCTTAAAGTTCATATAAGACTACACACAGGTATTCGTTGATTACAAAATCTGATTGACATTAAACACCATTTTATTGATTATCTATTCTTAGGTCTAAAACCTTTCGAATGCAGTCAATGCGGCCAAAAGTTTCGTACTTCCGGTCACCGAAAGGCACACATCGATAAACATAACAAAAATAAAATTAAAACCGATTCAGAAAGTCTTGTGTCAGATGTCCAGCAAATAGTCACCAAATTAGTTCCGACGACAGAACTTTCGGGTATGTCTTCACTTTAATTTGCAATCAATTAATCGTTATTTTTAATAATAGAAATCAACCAAACATTAGGAACAGATGTATTGCGTATTGCAGTGACCACTACTCCAAATCAAACACTAAATTCATGCAATACTTATCAAATGGAGAGCACACTATTCTCCCAATTATTTCAATTGGATTCAAATCTGATCCAACAGTTACAGAGTCAGGGATTCGTTATAACTGAAGCCGAAAGCAATGAAATAATTAGCGACAACACTCCCATCACTACTATCGCGACGACAGCTCTGTTTTAAATTAATATATTATATTAAAATTGATTGGAATTTAATTTAAATTTTATTAAAAATGGGGTTTAGTTTAACATCTTTTGGTGCAATTCGAGGTCTGAGCTTATTCTTGAATGCTTTCCCACATTCAGAAATTATCTCTTATTGTGAACTCTTTTATGTATTAAAAGGTTGCTATAACTGACGCACCGGTACTCACAGCCGGGCCATTCACATGCGTATGGCTTTTCATTTGTATGAATCCTATGGTGTTCCTCGAGATTTCTCTTCTTTTTGAATGCTTTCCCGCATTCGGGCCAATCGCACAAAAAGTTACGTACATTTAAGTGACTCTTTTTATGATCTCTTAATTTGTTGACTGTATTTGTGATGTACTGACATCCGACCCAATCACAGGATATACTCTGAGTTGAGTGCGACTTCTTGTGAACGTTTAGATATGCCTTAAAAGGAAACTCTTTATCACATCCTTCGAAATCACATTTAAATCTTTTCTTAATATCGCTGTGAATGTACTTAATGTGAGTATTGAGGTATTCCTGGGTTTGGAATTTAGCGACACATCCATTGATTTGACAGACCAACGATTTTTGTTTTGGATGTGCGACCCTTTGATGAATATATATATTATCCTTATATTTGGCGCTATAATTACATCCATTTATACCACATTTAACTGTATTTTCATTCTTATGAATCAATTGATGAGATATTAAACAATGTTTTGTATGAAAAGATTGTTCGCAACCCTTAAAATCACATTTGTATGCCTTCTCTGAGTGAACAGTCCTTAAGTGGATGTTTTTCCTTCCATTGGTTTGAAACCTTTGGTCACAAAACTCACATTTAAACGGTTTATAGTCTTCGTGAGAGTCCTTCAGATGATTCCAATACTCGTTTCTGTATTCATAACTAAACTCACAATTATTTACATCACATTTAAGTCTTTCCTTTTGTTTATTTGATTCAACACTCAATAAATTTTTATTTGAAATTTGTTTTAATAAAACTGTTCCCGAATTTGGATTAATTGAACCCAATTTTAATAAAACAATTGTTTTATGTTTTTGAATATCAAACGATTTGATAGGATTTGTGTCCTGTATTTCAGACAAATCTTTATTTTCTACTTTTAATCTTTTGATAGGATTTGATACCATTTGAGGTCTATTTTGTTGTTCACTCATATTATCGACTCTTTTTCCATAAGTTTTCTTTGAATTATTTAATTGATTATCAGATAATTGGATCCAATCCGACAATTCATTAACAGAGGATTCGTTTGTCTTTTGATAATTTATTTTTTTATTCACTTTTTTTATCACATCTTTAGTCAAATTTGTTGTCATTTGATATTTATTGACAACTCTTCCAACCGTTTTGTCAATCATTTGATTATTTGAGTCTTCATTTAATTCAAAATTTTGGTTATTTTGTGTTTCAGACGACTCTTTAGTTTTTTGTTTTAATTTTGCGATTATTTCCACTTCTTTTAAAACTCTATTATATTCTTCATCGATATCTCTGAATAACTGAATGTCTTCTGATGTCAAACATATTGTCTTTAAAAATGACCGCGAATTCAATATTTCTATTAAATTAATTTTGAATTTAAACAAAACATTTAAACACTTTTTAACAAAAATTAATTCCTTTTCAAGTCTTTGATTTTCAGACTTTAATCCACTCAAAACACCACTCATTAGTGAAGACATTATTTCTAAAATTAAATAATTTAATCAAATTTTATATAAAATTCAAATTTCACTCAAATTAGTATAGAATTTAAATTTGATTTAAATTAAATTGATTTTATATTTTGTTTACTTTTGATGCAAACAAACAAAATGTGAAAATCTATTCAAAAACAACGTAACATAAAATATTTTCATTAAAATGCCCTTAAAATAAAGTTTGAAAATATTCGCGGTTTTAATTTAAAAGCCTTGAGTCGAATATCCAGCAAATAATCAGAGATTAGTCTTTAATTTAATAGCAGTCAATGAGTAGTAATAAGTCTTGAGTTTAATAAAAGAGTTTAATATTTAATATAAATATTTGGAGAATATTTAGTGAATAAAATTCAACTGATTATAGCATTAATTATAATTTGATAGAAGTGGTGACCCCTTTAAAAATTCAGATCATTTTGTTTTTATATAAATCTCTGAAATTATTTTTTATTGTGAATTCTTTTATGGTGTGCAAAAGTGCTGGAATGGGCGCACCGGAACTCACATCCAGGCCATAAACATGAATACGGCTTTTCATTTGTATGAGTTCTATGGTGTTCCACGAGATGGTAATTAAGTTTAAAGGCTTTCCCACATTCGGGCCAAACGCACACATATTTGCGTTCATTTGAGTGTTTCCTTTGGTGTGCTCTCAAATTATCGACAGTATTAGTGAAATATTGACATCCGGTCCAATCACATGATATTTTGTTAGTCGAGTGTCTCTTTTTGTGATCGTTTAGATATGCGGTAAAAGCAAACTCTTTACCACATCCTTCGAAATCGCATTTAAATCTGTTTTTTGTATCTTTAATTGTGTGAACACTACTAATATGTCGGTTAAGCTTTGGTTTGCTTTTAAATTCAGTCAAACATTCATTGATTTTACAAATAAATGTTTGGTTCGAATGAATTTCTGTTTTATGTCTATTAAGTCTTGTCTTAGATTTTGCGCTATAATTACATCCATTGATATCACATTTAAATGGAGTTTCATTCGTATGAATCAATTGATGAGTTACTAAACGATATTTTTGTTTAAAAGAGAGACCACAGCCTACAAAATGGCATTTGTGTGGCTTTTCGGAGTGCATTCGCTTTATGTGTCGATCATATAAATAATTTTTATGAAACTCTTTGTCACAAAATTCACATTTTATGGGCTCATAATCTTCGTGACAGTCCTTCAGATGAATTAACAGAAGATATTTTGTTTCAAAAGGCTGTCGACAGCCTATAAAATGACATTTATGTGGTCTCTCTGAGTGTAACTTCTTTTTGTGTTCATTATATTCATATTGTTTTTGAAATTCTTTGTCACAAAATTCACATTTAATGAGCGGATAATCTTCAGGATTGGAGTCTTCAATCGATTCAATATTATTATCAATCGTTTGATTATTTGAGTCTTCATTTAATTCAAAATTTTGTTTATTTTGT
>JAQGBR010000115.1:0-18653 GCA_034698525.1 Achipteria nitens | reverse complement strand
TAATAAATACAGAATATTCTTAACATTGAATTACATTTCAATTCAAATATATATTTATATATTCCTAATACCAAAAAAATTACATAAAGTTTTACCAAATTATTTATAGATTTGTAGCTTTTATTTATATATTTATATTATAATAATATATTTCTTATTCTTCTTTAAACAACTAATTACTAAATATCGATAAACTTTTTAATTAAAAAATGAATTTCTTTTTTAATTTGTCTTTTATTTAATCAAAAGATGTTTTGTCGGAATATTTTCTATAAAAACTCTGGTTTTTCTTCTGTAATGGTTTTAAAGTTAAGACTTGTTTACAATTTTGAGTTCAATTAAGTACTCAATCAAATCAATAGTTTTTTGTGTAAATTTTTTAATAAATTTCACGATTTTTAGGTCCAAAAACTTTAAACAAATTCTACATTTCATATAAAATGATAGAACTTTTAGTAAAACTTTGAGTTTGCGATCAAATAATTCAAAAAACAATTCGCAAATCAAATAATATCTCAAAAAATAAATATATTTTAATAACTTTTCGTCAAATGATTCGAATTAAACTTAAAAATAATTTGATAAATAACTGCAAAAATTGGAAATATTTTGAACAAATTATCGACAAATTAAATACAATTAAATAAATATTAATAAATAAAAGTCTTTTAAAAATAATTGAATAAAAAATTAACGAATTATAAGATTAAAAACAAAACAAAGAGCTCTCATATATTAATTTTTTGAGATATAAAATTGATTTCACAGTTCTGTCACAAAAACCTGTCGTTAAAAATAAGTCAACATTTGTCTGATTACCGAAAAGAAAGAAAATTCAATAACTTTGCAATTATTCAACATATCATTTGTGCGTAAAGTGATCACAAAAATCACTCTTACCTTACAATACAAATGTAATGAAATGTCTTTTTTAGTTATCATTAAAAGTTAATGGGAGTCACAAAAACAAATTCTGTACACTTTATGGCGGTTCCCGTTTTATCTGTAATTAGATTCGCAAAAATACAGATAAAACGAATCGAGTTTTACCTAATCTTATCGCAAGACAACCAAATCTCTTCCAATTCTTTGAACAGCTATTAATTAAAAGAAATAATAAGTATTTTATAGAAAATATTAGACATTAATTAATGACAAACCGTTTTAATCCAATCGCTGTCTTCAAGACACTGTTCTAATATCACATGTGATTCTTTGTTGTCGTCTCCACTCCTTATATTCTCGACCTTTCAATTAAACCACAAAATAATGGGTTAATTAAACTACAAATTAATGGCAATAATTTGAGACTTACTTTTGTTTTGCATTTACAGAAAAAGTTATACTTTTGGTGGTGTAAGTGGGAGTATAACACTATTTTTTCTGCGCAGGAATCGCAAGCAGCGTATTTAGTTTGCTTCAGGTCTAAACCTGTCTGTGGCTCGAGTGTCATCTGATTGTAAGGCTGTCCATTGAATTGCATTATTTGTTTACTCCAATTGTCTTGACATAACTTTTGACACACAATTAGATTAAAATATTCTAAAATAAAGTTTAAGTCATACCCGACACCGAAGATCGCCGACATTGTTCTGAGCGGTGACAGTGAAGAGAGGGTACGTCTCAACACACTTAACGATATTTGCATCCCATTTGACTTTACTAAAAAATCGAGATTTCTTTCGGGAACAGACGTCGTCTATCGCCTGAACGTGAGATAAGAAGTATTCGTCTGTTTGTCGACAACAAAATTATTACTAAATATAAGAATTTTCGAACTCTAATCACAAGACATACCATTTTCTTTGATAATTTCTGAAATAAAATTCGGATCTAATGCTTGACTTATCAATGTTTGAATGAAGACTTCGAAGTTTTCCTGGTGTTGGTATGTATTCGATGATTGAGTTCCACTCGACTTATTGTTTATCCTTTCAATGGTCGCCAAACCATTCCTTTAGATTCAAATCGAAAGTTAAACAAAATTGAAAATATTTTTAGTTTATATGACTTACACAGCGTTCGGATTGTTTTGAGTCAGTCCTAACTTTTCGACAACAATTCTAGTTCGGGTGCAACCCATGATTCTGACGTCAACCCCCGTATATCGCTGTCTGACTGTAGGATTCCACGCAGAATACTATAATAATCGAAATATAATAAAATAATTAAATTAATTAAAAATTAATTCAATGAACTGACAGATGAGGTATTTTCATAAACAGTGATGTCTTCCTGTTCTTTGGGCTCAAATCTCTGGAGTAAACTTTTGCCTTCAATTCTCCAAATGACGGGTAAATCATACTGTGATTCATCCATAGAAACGACAAAATCTCCGGTTCTCATCAGTCCTTCTCGAATAGTTGACGCCTTTTTATCCTGTGATCTCCGACGGGGAGTATTAGTTCCCGCGCTTTGCATTCCTACAGATAATTGTTGACCAAAATTTGTCTGAACTGTTAAAGAATTTAAACTATTTGTTGTGGTTGTAGTTGTCGTCGTTGTTATAGTTGTTGTCGTCGTTACACAACTATTTGTAGTTATCGTAGGAATAGGAGTGGTTTGAATAGAACTCAGAATATGTTCAATGGCTACCGTCGATGGCATTGTCGTAATTGGAGGTGTAGTCACTGTTGGACTCGTCTTAATGTTTGGCGATTTTTTGTTTGTTTGATTCGAAACATTATTCACTTTTTTATTGTTTATTGGATTCGGCACTGAATTCACGACAATTGGTTTAGAAGTTTCTATATTTAATGTTTGTTGAGTTGGCATTTGTTGGTTAACCGGTTCTTCTTCTTTGATATCAATAATGTCCGAAAGAGTGGTTTTCATAACAACAGAATTAATACTATTTTCAATCGATTCGGTAGAACTCGTCGACAAAATAGGTTTTGGATTATTTCCTAAAACATTATTTTTCTTATTATTATTCTTTTTTAAGTTAATGTTAACGGAAGGGGACGTTATTTTCTCGAAATCAGGTGCCGTTCGCTTTTTATTTGAATTGTCAGAACTGCTAGACTTTCGACTCTTTTTAACCGAATGAGTATTCGGAGGACTGTCGGGAAACTCGTACTCGTCGTGTGTTCTCTGCAACTCATTTGAAAACAAATCCATTTTATTTTGTTTTCTCTTTTTATTGATTTTAATGTCTTTTCGAGAATCCATTTCAATGATGTGAACAGTATTTGTGTTGATATTAGTGGAGGGCCTCCTTTTAAAGAACTTGCTTTCATAGTTTTCTCGATCACCACTCGTTGACTTCTTAAGCGATACATTTTCGCCACTCATTAGTTTCGGTGTGTTTTGATTGACGGCAGAAAAGTTATTCTTTTTAGTATCGAAAACGTCTTCATTAATACAATCAAAGCTGTCCTCAAGTTTTAACTTTTTATTGTTTTTACTCGACTTTTGTCCGTTTAATGTATTGTTTTGTTTAACTTTATTCTCATTCGATTCCTTCAACTTTTTCTTCTTCTTTTCTTTGGCCATAACTGGAGTACTGGTCGGAGAGTTGATAAATGAGATAAAGCTCTTGAGATAACCCGACGGTTGCGACGAATTACTATTTCCCTGATTTGAGTTCGAATTTTGGTTTGCATTCGGAGATAAGTTTGTATTCGAGCGCTCAGAACAGATATTTGAGGACTGGTTTATCACAAGTGGGGACTGATTTTCCATTTGAACGCTTGTATTGATGTTTGGAGTCTGGGTTTCCATCGAAACACATTCTGTGGGTTCAGTCAGGAAACTCAGTTCGTCATCGATTGTAGGAAACGATTGCTTTTCCGGCACCGGATTAGAAGGGGTTCGCGTCAATTGTTGCGACGCCATTGTTATCACCGGTTCTATCAGTTGTTGTTCTTGTGTTTGTACTGTTGGGAGGGACTCATGTGGCAACGGTTGCATTAAGTGTTCTGTTTGGGTAGGGAGTGGTGTTTGTTGTTGTGTTTGGGATAAGTGCTGCTGATATTGCATTTCATAACAGGAATTGGCGTTAGAATGAGTGTCGGCACCACTCGAATCATTAGGCATTACGTTATGATTTGGTTGTGATTCTTGTGGTGTGTGATTGTGATTATGGTGTGCCATCGGTTGTGGCATCAAATAAGGATTGGAATTTTGATAGTTCTGGTATTGTTGTTGAGTCGGGTATTCATAACCAGTGTATCCATTATTGGGATCAACAGAGAGGCCAACGCTTACGCTATTCTTGTTTTTATCCTTTTTCTTATTCTTTTTACTATTTTTACTCTTTTTCTTATTATTGAAGTTTTGGTCGACTTTCAGATTAGAAGTAAAGCCATTAGTCGTGTCCTCAGTTACGGGAAAATTAATAATATTAGGAAAATCTATTTCTTGAGAACTAAACACAGAGTTGAGGGTCGGCTCAGAATTAAGTTTAGTGTTCGAAAGGTTGCCATTCATAGAGTTAACGCCAACCATTGAAGACAAACCACACGATTCCGGTTCTGTGTCGTGAATGTCTGCTCCGGGAATCATAAAACCAGGTCTTTGTTGAATAATTGACGAGTTATTCTGAGCACTATTCATATTTGCGGCGGCGGCCGCCGCGACCATACATGAAGAGCTGTTTGTCATCATTTGTTCAGAAGTTTGACTCCCATTTGTCGGTAATTTTGGATTCGAACCAAAATTTGTCGGATAATTAGCAGCGAAGGGAGAGTTCTGTGTCGGCGTTTGTGGCGTCAGCTGTGGATAGTGTTGGACCTGTTCTTCATGTGATGTAGACGTCTGTGAATTCGATGTCATCACATGTGGCTGACCCACACTTGAAGGTGGAGTCGGATAACCGGGTGTCGGTGTTGGTGTTTGAGCTCCTATAGATGGGTAGCCTTGAGGAGTGCCATAAGAGGAAAAGTCTTGTGTTGAAGGCTGTACGGCTGCACCGCCGGTAGCTGTAGGTGTGCCCTGACTAGAATTTGATGTGTTTGATCGTTGAGGCTGAGGGTAAGGAGACTGAGGCAGGTTTGTGGCCGGACTGTTGTAACCGAAACTACAAGAAGAGTCGTTCCCTTGTTGTATACCATGATTACTGGCCGAAGAGGATGAACGCGACACCGACTGATTGGCGCTCAAGTTATTAGATATGACATTATTGACACTATGAGCCGGACTGGACGAGTAGTTGGTCACAGGTTGGGAGCTGTTGTTCATCATTGGCATCATTGCACAGTTAGGCAAATATGTGCCGTTCATAGCATTGATAGCACTCATATTCCTTGCATTACATGAATTAGTTGAGCCCTGTTTTGAGCCCTGAAGTAGTGATGTACTGCTCAGCAATTCTCGATTGCGAGCGCTGGCATCCGAATGGAAGCCTACCGAAGGATAAGCACTTCTGGATGCAGTGTTGGAGGCGAAGGCAGTCATAGCCTGTTGATTGCCTGTCGCCAAACCCGATGCATATCTTTGAGTTTGCATTGAAGGGTAATCAGAGCCGATTGCGTGCGCGGCCGCTGCCATCGCAAACATATTTGTTGCGTACGGATCTGTTTGGCTGTGATGGTGATGGCCTGTTATCTTTGCACCAACAGATCCGTCTAATGATGACTGTCCTCTGGAGGCGATCGCATGACTTGATTGGGTCGGAGGCAGAGATGGCATAATATTGCGAAACGAATTGTCGACACTTGACATCGAAGACGATGTCTTGTGATGAGAATGCAATGAGTGGTGACCTTTTGTGCTCTCGTTTGACGACTTGTTATGGGATGAACTCGAATGATGTGATGAGTTGTGTGCAGAATGTGATGAATGAGAGCTATGGGAGGAATGGGATGAATGCGGATGACTACTGCCGATGGCATTCGTGCCGCTATTCATAACATTCATATTAACCGCTTCGTGCGGTAATATACCGAAAGGTCCACTCGAAGAGTTGGTCGCCATTAGATTGGAGTGATGTCTGTGCCACGACGCGGGGTTCAAATGAGTTGGAAATAGTGAACCAGTGGTCAAACCGGGGTTAGTCTCAGCGGTCATATTATTAATATTGTTGGCGGCACTCATTCCTGACATTCCAGTCATAGAATAGGTATTCCTTAAGTTATTCATATCATCCGCTTTTTTCATAGAATTGAAAAAACCCGTTCCGACGGCAGCCGAAGGTAAGTAAGAGGCCTTCGATGGGAACTGTGCCGATAAAAAGCTTGAATCGTAACCCGAATGATGAAGGAATGGATTGGTATTGAAGGTCGAGCTGTCATGAGATGGTGTCTGATGTGAAGCCGCGTTCAGACCATGAGATGGAAAAAGCCATGAATGGGGATGAGCTGCAGATGAGCCGTAGTGACCAGACATGGCCTGATTGGTGGCCGCGTTTGCCGTTACTCCGAGCCCTAAGTGATCGTTGAAATTGAGCTGATGACCACTTTGGCCAATATTAAGACCCGACCCGACATTCCTCTGATTCATTTGATTTCCCGAAGCACTGAATCGGGAGTATTGAGCCGTGTATTGAGCCCATGGGTCCATAGCTGACACCTGACCCCTTAGGCACAACACCTGAGCTCCAAATCAACAATAATTTCAATTTGTTTAACACTTCTAACCATTAAGTTCTTTAGACATTAGAAAATGACTTTTAAATGATTTCCAAATTTTGTCTGACATTTGATTTACATTTCAATTGGATTTCTATTCACTTAAAAATTGGGATAATTTATCCAAAAATTGATCCTAAGATTGGGATTTCGGACACAATTCCTGTAATAAATTTCCAATAATTAACTCATTTATTAAAACTAATTATTTAATAAAATTAGAGCCAAAAAATTAAAATTATTTACCATTTCTTTTGGATTAAATCATAATTTAAACGATTAATTGAAGTGAAAAAAGTTTGCAAACAATTAATTTGTTAATTGATTTGCGATTTAAGTGACGTCCGGATTATGTGTTGAATAATATGTTTAGACATAATTTAAAGACAATAATAGACTCTTATTTACCTCAATATTAATATTGTTATTAATGTTCAACCATTTTAATGGGCCGTCACTTCAAATGTTTTTCCCCTTCAGAGTCACAGCCATTAAAGTCTAGTGTTTTCGCACTGTTTTTCTCTCCATCTTCTCATTCAATCAAATGATTGTTCGCTAAAAGCTCTCAATTACAGCATTAATGCTAACCACTGGTGTCGCCATCTCTATGGGAGACATCATTTGTCACTACGACTAATCTGTTGACTAATTGATATCAATTTACTTTTCGCACAATTTTTATCTCGAAATTAGTTTTGTTTTTATTTTTAACACATAATAACAAAAATATAAGATTTGCCCAAAAGATATGTCAGAAAATACTAGTCTTCTCCTTATCTAACATAGATCTTAATTTTAATTACATTAATATATAACTGATAAAATTTCTATTAAAATCTTGATCACTTAATTTCAACTTTTATATATTTGAGAAACTTGTGTTAGAACAAGGAAAAATAAAATTAAATCTTTTTTCTGTTGAAATTAACTTTTAAATTTGGGTTTTTTACGAAAGAATTTCATAAGAATTGTGAACAAGTTTATTGAACTTCAATATTGATGACTCAATTCAAGTTTGGAAAGTCTATTATCCTATCAATAAAGGCTTTCAAAGTTAAAGTTCAAAAGTATTGGTGAAAAGTCCCCCAAAACTAGTGTAGTGTTTGAATGAGAGATATGGCGAACACTATAAAAGCCGCCAAACTTTTTGACGCTTTGTTTCCTTAATTTAAATTGAGTTGAATCAGTACTTAAACTTATTATACGGTTACAAAAATAATTTAATGTGTATTTAGTTAGATAGTGGATTGCATAAAAAAGTTGTAAGTTAACTATTTTGGCTAATTTAGATCTTTCAACAATACTTTCATTGAATATTTAGTGTCAAAATTAATCATTCAATTCATTGTTCAGCAAAAAAGTGGCGAAAAGACTCAAACGGTTTGTTATTCAATCACATAAATAACGTTCAATAAGTCTATACTTTGTTTGTGTTCTGACATATATTTTAGGGAACAAAATATTTAAACATTTATTGATAATTATTTATTACTTTACTATTGTTTTCATTGAAAGCATTTCGATTGAAAACAATTTTTATTTTTATTATAATAATTAAGTTTTAAATGATTTAATCTTTAGTTAATTGTATCTAAAATTATAATCAATTGATTAAACGTGACTTAAATTTATTGAAAATATAGTTAAACCTTTGGTTTGAGTTCGGCTTTAATTGATTCCCAAATTTATTGCAATTATTTGATGGAAGGTTTGGACAAACTTTTTATTAATTTTTACAATAATTTAATTAACAATTAATTAACAAATGATTTAATTTTGTTATTTGTCTGATCAGAACTGCAAACCTATTATCAGATCCCATCGATCGCACACTTCTGTAATTTATTCCGCGATTGTCTTAATTTACCCGATTTTGACTATGAGGTCAGTTCACACAAATCGCCGATCATTTGATTTTAATCAATACTTTTATCTTTTGTTTGGATTAATAGGACTTAGAGTTTGCATTTCTCACGAATATATCTTCAGATAATTGTGAATTGGGTTCAAATGAAAGTAACCTAATTTTACGTCTTATTTGTTCTCTTCTTAAGGGATATTTTGATACTCATATCAAGTAATTTGCTTTTTATTCACTAATTTCGACACTATTTGTGATTATTTTTATTGTTTAGTCACTTAAATTGGGAGAAATATTTGCAAAAATTATTTCAAATACAATGGGTAGACATCGAGAAGAAGAGGTCGCCATTTGTCAGCTTTGATGACAACGGACAGGAAATTAGTCTCCGATTCGATGATCTGCCGCTCAGAACCAAAGTTGATATCATTCACTGTTTGTGTGATTACAGACTCTTCGCGGACGACATCTCACAAAAAATCAATGATATAAATGCTGACGACTATAGAGTGGAACCACTCGGAAGTGATAATAAAGGTTATACTTATTGGTATTTTTACGGCACTCGTCTCTATCGAGAGGACCCGTCCGTCGCTCAGAGTATTGAAGATAATTATAAAAAATACGACGAATTGTTTCATAAAAGAGCCGAAGATATCAAACGAAATATTGAATTAGAAAAGAAAAGAGCGGAACAGGAATCCAAAAAACAGGTTCTCATTGAAGCAAAACTCAAAAAAGAAGAACACAAAAGGAGCAGAACATTACCACCAAAAGTGTTGGGCTCTCGAACGGGGCTCAGAGAACGAAAATCAGAACAGTCTGTGCCAAACGGTGTCTGTACTCCAAAAAGTTCTTTTAATTCAAAAACTGTTTCAAAAAGTGACTCAAATATTGATAATAATATAGATTTGAAAAATTTAAAAGAAGTTTCTGTAAGTATTGAGGAACGACGCGAAGCCTGGAGTTTGATCTGTCAGACAGAACAGGAGTGGAAAGACTTTACCGAAACATTTGCCAAAAGTAAAAACAAAAGTGAATCCGATTTATATAAACTATTGTCTAAAAATTTTATACCAAAAATAAGTGAAATTTTTGAAACAAAAGAAAAAGAGAAACAAAAACTCGATCGACAAAAACTGATTGAATTATTGCCGCGAAGACTGTCCTCACGAATAGAATTGAGAAAAATTCAAAAAGAAAAGGAAGAAATTGTAGAACAGGAGGAAACCCGTCGTAAACGGGAAGAGTTGGAAAGTAAGAGTAGGGAAACAGACAGACAGAGAAGTGAACGAATAAAACAGGAGAGAGAAGTCAGAGCCCAAAAAAGACTTCAATTGGTTGAAGAAAGAGCCGAACGAGCGCTCAAAAGGGATAGGGTTGAGCTCAACAACGGTGAAGATACTGAAACTCAGGACCAGAATATGGAGACAAATGAATTCGATTACATTAATGAGGAGTAAGTATTGAATAATTGTTTTGTTTATAAAATATTGGGAATCAGAAGATAATTATCTTCAGAACAGTAAATGTCTTAAATGAACAATAATTTGATAAACATTTCTCTGTTTCTCTCAATGGGCACTCATATGCTATGCGAGTGTCGTCTCAGCCAAACATATTAACGGCATTCCAGTTCGAAAGAAACAATTTTGTAAGTCTTCTTCCGTTAACTGTTGTTTCGGTGTTTTATATCAAACATTGATTTCTATTTCATAGAACGGCTTCTATTTTGCTGTTTAGTTCATTCATTTGTTGGCTTTCCTGCCTTTCCCTATAATTTAAATAAATCTAAGTTTTCATTTATCTGAGATTAATATAAATTTGATTTAATTTTTTTTTAGTTTTTTTGAAACGCCAGTCATTCCGACAGATAATACCGAATCATTTTATGAGGGACTGGAAAAAGGTATTAATTCTATCATTTAATTATAATTCAATTAAATATTAATATGGTTTTAGTGATATCTAATGTGAAGTCAAGTCGCGATGCCTGGCCTTTCGCCGAAGCTGTTGATGGAAATAAGTTTCCGTTGTATTATCAGGTGATTACAAATCCTATGGATTTGTCTATAATTGAGAAGAAAATTGAGAAAAGAGAGTATCAAAAGTTCGAAGAATTAGAAAATGACTTTAAACTTATGGTAAATAATTGCGAGACATTTAATGGACCCAAAAATGGTTATTCTTTAATGGCTTACGGCGTTTGGCGAACATTCAAAAAAGCTTCCCTTAAATATCTGAAACGAGAGCTAACATATAACGAGAGCACAGCTTTTATTTATCCCAAAAAAGTGACGAATACTAATATAATGCCTGCCATCGAAGCGAAAAAGAAAAAACATAAGAGACGTTCCACTTTCAAAGCACTCGATGTTTTGGCTGAAGCGGCAGAAAAGGCAGTCGAAGCCAATGATTCGCGAGTCGTTAGAATACCGTCGAGTATTTGCTCGTCTTATGGCGAGTCCTCTCCCAATAGTACTCTTTCAAGTGATTCCAATGTTTTAGTGAAAGAGAGCACAACTGCAGACAATTCGTTGAAAATTCACGGCGATATGTGGGCCAACTTCTTATTCAATGCCAATAAGAATAACTCAGACATCAAAGAGCTAACCATTGGTTCCAATACTTCTACTAATTGTTCGATAAATGAAAACTTGACTTTCAAATCATTAGATGAATGGAGTAAAAGCATTAAACAGAGCGGAAATTATGTGGTTTTGCCTCAACACGCAGTCATAATCAGTTCCCCTCAATTCAATAATTGCACGAACGGACCTGTTGTCAAACCAGAGGTCTCTCTAAAAGTGGTCACAACCGGTGATCCAATTAGTTTGAGCACAACTAATGTAAATACAAACACATCTAACTCTTTGCCAGTCTTTACGTCATCTGTTATTTCAAATAATGAAAACGCGAGCAAAGAATTGGTTAAAACTGATCCCAAAAGACTCGTTATTAAACTGAGTCGATGTGAAGCTCAACAGATATGGAAACCCGTGACTCTCATCACAAGTACCACTCAGAATAATTTTTATACAAATAGTTCACAAATAAATGGACAGACAATCACTACAAGCGCTCCTCAGTTTCCAACGAAACCATTTAAAACTATGCCTACGAATTGCGTTCCCATAAAGAAACGGTACGTAATTAAAGAGTTCGGTAATCAGTCGATTACAGAACAGAAGAAGCCTTCGGTAGCTATTAATGTGAGTCCAATCACTCAAAACTCTCAATCGTTTCAAATCACTGGTAATTAAATTGAAAAGAATTTAATTTTAAAAATAATTAAAAAATTATTCCATTTATAGGAATAGAAAGAAATCAAAATTCAAATTTAAAAGTATTTCATCTGAAAAAATTAGACCAGACCTCAGCTGTCTGTCACACAAACACCTCATCGAACAACAGCTCAACTCAGAGTCCAGTTATACCCAAACTACTACTCATGCCTTTTAATAAGGTATTACTTTATTATTATTATTATTAAATAATTGATTAAAAGTTATCTTCAATTTCATAGCAAACACCGAATGAAAATAACTCTTCCGGTCATTCATAACATTCAAATCAATTCTCAAACAAAACATTTCTATTTTAAATAATATTATTTTATTGTATTTTGTTTTAAATTCATCTGAAATATGAAATAAAATTAATTTAAACTAAATTTACTTTTATTTAAATATATTTTGAGCACAAATAAGATTCTAATTTTTGTGATATTTTAATGAATTTGTTTGAAATTTATTTAGAAATTACTGTTTTATTAATAAAATTGATTTAAATGTTTGTTTATATTATTTATTAATTTATTTTTGCGTCGCTTTTGAATATAAACTAAAAAATCAAAACATTTTTAAATATTTCGAAAAATAAATATAAATTAATGTTATTTACAATCAATTCAGAGAATCATTAGTTTTGGTTTAAAAGCTTTTTAATTATGACTTAAATTATTTTCAAAAAAATTTGTTTTAATAAAAAAATTTTGAGGAATGTTTAAGTAATGGACGACTAATGTTAAGAGGCTTTTCCCAATTCGATCTTCTTTTGAATGGCGCGAATGGAGTGGTATATCAATGAGTCGATTATCGCCGAAACAGTGAAAATGCCTCCAATTATAGCGCAGACAGACGTAAGGAAATGAAGAAAAGATTTGTTTATCTCTGAGTACTTAACCATCATTGGCCCGAACTCATAGATAAAGAAGACTCCGGGCATTCCATTCTCTGAGAGTGTGTCCTGAATAGGCTTATTATGTCGCGTAACTGCGAACTGATTGGTTTGTAGTGTTTGTCCATCAGTTTTGGCATAAACTGTGGCAACAATTTTGATGTAATACTGATACATCATTGAACCCTCTCCTGCTATCTGTACGCTCCCATCCAATGGGTTTGTTTTGCCGGCAATAGTCCGTCCAAAGGACAGGTGACGTATTTTGTGAGTCAAATTGAATCTATCGAAGTCATGGAGACTCATATCGTGTACGTGAATGTGGTGTTTACTAAAGCTCTTTCCCGGAGCGATATGCAGATTACCGCCCACTCTATTGACCTCTACGTATCCGAACACTTGACAGCCCTCTTTGTCGAAGTCCTGTAACTTTTCATTAATGCCTTCGCGTTTGCACTGATTTATGTCCTCTAAGTTGTTGAGACCCCAACCCTTTTCAGTGTACGCCTGTCTAACCTCTTCACAAGTGTTACAACACTTTCTTCTGAGACTTTCAGCGCCATAACAACTCTCACATCTGTTGGGGTCTAAAGTGGTTGTGCTTAAAGTCGACAATTGGTTCAGAAACTCTTTTCTAGTTTTCTCTGCGATTGAATTATCTTTTTCTGGTTTTTCGATGGGCTCTCCCTTTAAATCAAGTCTTCGTTTATAGACATTGTGTTCAATATTAATGTGTTGTTCCCCCGAAACGTCAATCGCATCGATGGCTAAGAACTGACACGAAATATGAGGGAAAATGACATCTAAATTGATCCGAAGTTTGTCCCCTCGCGAGACATCCACTAATAATTCTTCTCTTAATTCAGGCGTTAAATAATAATTTAATTCTGATATAAATAATACACTCATTAATAGACCGCTAATTATTGTCACTAAATATGAGAAATAAATATTCAAACATTAGTTCCCAAAAAATGGTAATATTTTTTTGATCAAAAACCTGTCGCCCCTCCAAATGTCTTAATCCGGAAGTCTTCTAAAACTTTTGGATAGGCGTCAAAGGATCGGATCTTTTCGCTGATTGTTTTAAAAGATAATATATTTTGCATTTCTTATAATTAATTCGTTTCTTAACTAAATTCAAATCAATTAAACTTTTAGTTGTCATCAAAAACACTAAACACTAAACACGTCGTCTAAAAATCAAAACAAATCTCAACTCTACTTCTGTTCACAAATCACGTGACTCTCAATCAAGTTTTCATTTGTAATAAAAGTTAGCATGATCAATATTAACATTATCAATATTAGCATGATCCTTTGGTTTATTCAGACAGTATTCTTTCTCTAAAACAAACGTTAGAAGAATTTATAATAAATAAAATATAATTATTTAATTTGATCTGATTTTCACTAAATATCGATAAAATAGTTATTCAATTATTCTTTATTTTTTTAATCTACAAAAATAATCATGATAATATAAATTTCGACCTTGTAAAATAGTAGCGATCAAGAATCGTTGAAAAAGGTATATTTGCTCAGATAAAAGATGATTATTGAGAAGCTTTGACGTCTCATTGCTGTAAATAATGACCAAGATATTTTTAGCTTTTGATCTATTTATTGAAAGCACGATATAATGGCATTATCTAAAGAAAATATAGCCAATTGTGGTCTATTGTGATGTATTGTGATCTAGTCTAATTTCATTTATTTAGAATTTGATACAATGAATGTCGATATAATAGAATGTAAATAAAAGTAATCCGAATAATTTTATGCAATAAAATTGATGATTATTTGCTGTTTGTTGTCATAAAATAATTTTTATTTAATGTTTATTACTATAAATCACGCAAACAATGAGACGATTTTGTTGTGAATTTGTGACTAAAAATTAATTATATGTT
Organism: Achipteria nitens; assembly: GCA_034698525.1. Taxonomy (NCBI): domain Eukaryota; kingdom Metazoa; phylum Arthropoda; class Arachnida; order Sarcoptiformes; family Achipteriidae; genus Achipteria; species Achipteria nitens. The sequence goes on along the minus strand of JAQGBR010000115.1, from coordinate 4,131 downwards.
TCGTATTCCAAGAAATCCAATGCTTTTCAATAAAACAAATGTCAAAACAGAGCGAAAACAAAAACCCATTCCATGATTGAACTGAAATTAATTGGATTTAATTAAGTTTTCTCTGCTGTTCCTTATTATATCGATCAGTCTTTGGCTGAGTTTTATGAACCATAGGTGGGGGTCATATCATTGGGATCTGTGTTCTAAACGCTATACGCAATAGAAATGTTGAAAACGGATCGATATTTTGGTTGCGATTGCATTGAATTCAATGCAGTATTTAGTTGTGAACGCAATGCTCTGAACGCAGAATTTTTAGACACAAATTCATAGATTGGATGCTGTTTTTGGAGGCTATCCTTAGTTTTATATACCGATTGAGACTCTATTTATACTTAATGTTCAAATGGCGTCACTTTAATGCCAATAATTAATATCGGATCTGATTTCGACAAATCAAATGTTTCCAATAGATTACGGAACCGATTCTCATGTGTTTTAATACATTGGATAATAGAGTGGTGTCAGTGCCCACCGCACAAACAATTTAGCCACAATGTCTGGACGTGATGGATCAAACCAAGACGGCCACCAACACTCGTACCAGTATGTCGGCCCCTACCGACTCGAAAAGACACTGGGCAAAGGACAGACAGGTTAGAACATATTGTTTATCTCACTTATAGCTGATATAACAGCGTTCAGCCATATTATAACCATTGGTTCAGTACTTCACTCAATATTATTGTCATTGAAGTCAAACGTAATGACACTTCAGATCAAATTAATTATTCAAAATATATTTTCGTGTTATCTCTGACTCAAACTATTTCTTTCTATCGTTTAATATTCAAAATATTCTAATTTCGGCCCAAATTTTCTCATTTAAAAAATAGTATCAAAAAATTTGGTTGAATTTTAAGATGAAAACAGTTGTAATGTAAATGAGCCGTGAATTTGAAGAGAGAGTAAAAACGAATTATTTTAAAAGGGATTAAATTTTTCGCTGAAATGTGAAAACAAATTGTGAGAAACGATCAAAATTTGGTCAAACATTACAGCTATAAGTTATGGCTTAAACTGTGATATTTTTTTGTTGAAGTAATTCTAGTTTTGAAGTTGAAATATCACATATTAAATGGTTAAGTGTCTGAAATGTTGTTCTCAACCCTCAAATCGAAGTCAAGTTATTATTTTTGGAAAATAACACACTCTTTGAGTGACTGTCGCCTCTAAATAGTAAAAAAAGTTTATTAAACTCAAAGGTTGTTAACAAATTGCTTTTAATGTCTCACAAATCTTTTGGTGATTTATTACACAATTCTTACGGATTATACCTCTCGTGAGGGTTAGTGTTAAGTAAATGCAAAAAATGTCAGACTATTAGAACATTAGATCAGTTCAACACTTGAACACAAGTCGAGTAAAACTGGTGTTTCTCTTTATTCTCGGAGACCATTCAGTTTTGTTATCGCAAACAATTTTCTGCTGAATATCACTATTTTTGTGTTTTTCTTGTCATTAAACTCGAGGGCATTATTCAGTGAATGGCTTCTCTGGAATTGGATACCAATTTCACTGTAATTCATCCGTTTATGGTTTTAAACGAAAATGTGTTTAATCCGGTCTTTGAATCAACATTTGAATTGAATTATAAATTTCAAACTCATTTATAATTGTTGAATCATTAAAATTAATGAACTGTCAGCAGTTTACCAGTTCCTCACTGAGTATTAAGTTTTATAAAATGAGCAAAACTCTCAAAAAACCTTTTTATTCATAAATTTACAAAAGAATTCTTATTCTAATCCCAATTCTGTAAACACTTTTCAGTCTAATTCTCTCATAATATGAATATTCATTCGAGAATTCTCTTGAATTTTTCTGTTCCATAATATTGTGATAAAAGAATCAAATAATATATTCTCAGCGAATATACTATTTTTATTTTCTATGAAAATTTGATTTTTTCTCTTTTAGTAGAATTTCAATGAATTTTCGATTTATTATTGTCTCGAAGCTATTTCTTGATGTAAATCGAATTAAAAATGTATTCGACATTAAATTTAACCAAAAATAGACATTTTATTACACATGTTTTCAAGTATTAGTCTTATCAGAGATTTTTGTTTATATTTATTTATATACTTTTTTGGACCAAAATTTAATTCAATGAGAATTTAAATGTTTTATTAGGTTTTCTTTCAGGAGAATAGAAAAGGATTTTAAAAACAAAGATTTTTTGAAAATAATTTTTTTTATATTTTAATGTTTTTAGTCAAAGGGATTCAATAAAAGTGAGGAATAATTTTTTAAATCTAATTTTAGAGTTCTGTAAACTTTTTCTTATTGTTTATTCTTTAAAGACTAATCAATGTTTGGTTATTTGTTGGATAAAACCAAATAAATGCCAAAACAATTTAGATGTGTGGGCGACCATTGCTTTTGATGGTTAAACTTAATTTTTGTTTTGATGTAAGTTTTGAAAGTAAAACGTTATATACTTTAGAATTTAATTAATTTTAATGAAATCTTTAGAAACTTTGAAAATAATCGGAGTCATTTGAAAAACTTTTACTAAAAGTAGTAAAGACTCAAATTATATTTAATTTGATTGAAACAAATGATATCTACTGTGGGCTCATATTTTGAGTTATTTTTAAACTAGAATATCATTCGTTGAATTCATTTGAAAGAAATAAATTAGATTAGAGTTCAGAATAAATCTATAGACAACTGAACACAAGATTTTATTCTCACTATTTCTGGCAAAAAACGACAACAGAATTTCAATTGAAGAGGAAATAGTCTTTTGTCCAGAATATAAGAGAGTTTTGAACTTTCATGAAAAAAATATTTTAATGTTTTTATTTTTTCTCTCATTTTTTTCCCAATTGAAGTAAAGAGAACTCAATTTTGTTCATACAATCAAAAATGAGAACAAATATTGTTTGAGGGTATCGTTCGCTGATTTAATCAAAGTTTACCATTACTTCAAATTATTGTTTGTAAGCGCTTTTTGGGCGAAAAGCCTTGTTTTTGGGGCCAATAAAATCGTATTGTATTCTTGTCTTCTTCTCGTTTTTCCCAATGAAAACTCGAAGGAATGAGTGTTAATGTCTTCCTATGATTGCATCTGATCTATACTTTTGATGGTTCTTAGTCTAGTGCTGTGTGTGTGCCTCTTGTATTACTACAACAACAACTCCGGTATAACAGTTAGTCATCAATACATTCATTGCGTTTCTCACTCTAACGTGACTTTCATTTTTGAAAACAACGCGATTCTGTGCTTAAGAATCCCCTTTTATTATCTCAAAAGAATTCAAACAAATTTCTGTTCAGACATTCCTATCATAACTAACGCTTTTTACTTCACATTTTACTTCATATTTAGACGAATAGTTTGCTCAGAGAACAGCTTTTAACAAATGATAAAAATATGAAATATCTGATGTGTTTGACCTTAAATTAAAAAACATAATACAAGAGCTTCGAATTTATACATAACACAGACCATCATTTGATATACCCCTATCATTGAATTATTGTGGTGTTCCACTTCGTTCAACACTGTTTGTAATATTTTTGTAGTAATTATTTATTTGCAAAAATAGACAAAAATCCGATGAATTTTATTCAATTATCTGAAGAGAAATTGAATTATTTTTTCATTTGTTTGGCGATAAATTATACTAGCAACATTTTGTGATAACTAACTTATTGATCATCCAGTTTATTCAGAATGAGCCTGGGTGACCTCTTTTAGAAGTGAAGTGTAAAATATTGATGAAGTATTTAATATTAAGAGATATACGAATTATATCTCTATTTTCAGTTCAATCAATATTAATGTCAGAAAAAATTAAACGAAATTATTCTCAAAAATTAATGTTTTGATTACTCGAGAGTTGAACTTCTCTTTGACCTCAAAATCAATTCTTTATCAAAAGAGGATATTATATTTCATTTCGTTTGTCATAATTAGAGATAACTATTTAGTTTTGGACATCAAAAGACCGGATTTGAATTCAGGAAAAGAGTTACTATAATTCACATCAAATGAGTTCACTATTGGATAATACTGTAAAGGAGAGGCAAAACTTTAATCAATTAATTTCTGTTCAATTTAATTAAGTT